>PVHP010030305.1:0-20262 GCA_004024765.1 Zapus hudsonius
GAGCTGGTCCGTGGTATCTGGGTAATTCAAGGAAATTGTAGCTTACACTACACAATGTAGTCCAGTTCCATAATAGGACTTTTGTTTTTGTTTTTCCTTTGTTTGTCCTCCTGATGTAGACCAACTTACTAAAAATTTTGCTCAGCAAATCTCAGTAGGGGAGTTAGTACATGTCAGATATTTAAGGTGCAGTATTCAGTTAGACTGCTAAATTACTTTGGACTGTCCTTAAATACAATCTAGGTAGTAGCATTATTAAAATTATGCTTTGACTAAAATCGACAATATCACAAATTGTTGAATGTTATATCCAAACTGAAGATGGCATAAACCCATCAGAAATGTTATTTGTGGATAAATTTTAAAAGCATGATTTCAATTATTCAAAACTAGTGTTCCCTATAGTGACTAAGTGTTTATCATCCCAAGGTCTCCAAATACCCTCTGGTAAAAATCTGTATCTCACATATGCCTACAGTTAACAATGCCCAGGTGAAGGTCTTCAGTTTGTCCTGCAGGGAATCCTCAGGGGCTCTAAGGGGAATTTCAGTTCTCTATGCTTTCTTTTGTTGGCTGGCTCTTGTTTTCCAAAAATAATTATATAAGCTGTGACTGCCTTAGCTTTAGAAATGAAACCTTTAAAGTGAGCCAGTGTCCAAGGCATTGCTTTGTGTTATCTTTCTCCTTTTGAAAGCCTAACACTTTTAAAGAATCACAGCTTCTTAGAGGATACTGGTAACAGAAATTATTTCTCAATAGTAATTATTCCTTCAAAGATGTTTTAAAACTTATAAACTTTAAGGTGATGACTTACTATAGTTTCAGAATTGGTGCACAGAATGCCAAAATAGGCAATGGTTAGTATTAGAAGGAATACACTTTATGTTTTATTTTTATGGTTAAAGGCTGGGTAAGTAGCATAGATTTTTTTTATGCAGCATTCTTTGTAACAAGTTTTAATACTATGGTAACTAAGCTATGACTTTCATTTGCATTGAGATAGAAAGTAAATACTTTAAAACTAGATTTTAAGACTGGAGACACAAATCTTGTATAACAAATATATAAATGATTCTGATATAAAGATCATCTGATGCATCTACATTTTCTGCTTAAAATTCAAGTTCTAACAACTAAGTACTAATTCTGTGCTTTCTCCTATGATAATAAATTCATTGCATATTATATCTCAATGCAGTATTGATATAAATGTAACTGTGATATTAATCATATAATCATGTATGTTACATGTAAATTTTCAAATATGCATAAGTAAAAATGTTTATATAACACATATATGTGTAATTGAGTGTTTTATATAGTAATGATGTATATATGTGTATATATATACACACACATGTATCCATCTTCTATGATGTTCAGCACCTATCACTTGAAAGATACCCACACAAAGATTGAATTTAAGAGTTTTCAATGATATTTTGCTTTGAGATAATGTGGAAGAAAAGTCATTTCTTCTTCTAAAATTTAACTTAATGTGTACAATTATTGACCTTTGTGCTTCATATGGCCTGAACCAGGACGTAGCTTTTGGCTCATTTGATTCTACAAAAAAAAAAAAAAGAACAAAAAAGAAAGAAGAAAGAAGAAAGAAAAGAAAAAAAAAGATAAACATTTTAAACATGGAATAAATCTTCAGCCCCTGTAAGAGACAAAGTTTAAAGTCAAATTCTCTTAATCATCTGCAAATTCTTCAGTACAATAACCTTAACTCATGTGAAAAGAGATCAATAATGACCCCCGGGGTTAGTGCAAATATTCAGCTCACACCTCAGCGCTTTCTTTAAGTATCTCTCTCATGCTTGGCCTTTTGTACATTTTTCAAACACTGTCTTTCCTCCTAGTTCTACCTGCCCTCTTATGTTCTCTTTCACATCATTTCTCTTTCCATTGTCCCTCTTCCCCTTTTCTTCTCGTTTTATCTTGCTCTTCTCTCCATTGCATAATCTTTCCTTTTGAAAACATAATACTTAATTATTTTAAAGAAGAAATGAGAGTAAGTGAATCCGAATTGAAAATTAATGCCAACTGCTCTCCACATTTTATGGAGTGCTGGGTTTCATGCCCCTTTTGTTTCTCATTAATATGTCATTATTCTCTGGCATTAATGCCCTTCCATAACCGAAACTGCTCTCATCGACATCACCAAAACTCTCTGCATTTCTTCTTTCAGCAGTCTTGCTTCCATCTTTTCTGAGTGATTCTTTTCACAGTTAGCGTATTTCCCTTTCCTCATGTCGGCAACACTCAGCTTCAGAGTCTCTCTGTGAGTCTGTCTTTCATCACTGTGTTCCAAGTCCTTTTCTTGTATCTCCCCTGTTTCTTTAGAAAGATAGGAAATGAGTTAATTAGATAGAAATTGGCTGCTAACATAATCATTGAGGAATCTACTTAATAAAATATCAGGGACAAAAGGTAGTAAGGCAGCCAGTCAAAATTCAGCTTCTCACCCCATCTCCGGTCAGGTGAGGTGGCTGCGGAATGTCTGGTGGCATTGTCCAGCTTGATCAAGGTGTCGTTACAGGATGCAGGCATGGGGAGAATGATGCCTTCATATTCTTGGGTGTCTCAATCACTGGAATGTATTTTTGTTCTTGTCTGTTTCTTTCTGTCTCTTCACATTTAAATTCAGTTAGGGTGGACCTAAGTCGACAAACACAGTCGAAATCCCTGTTTGAAATTAAAACCTTGCATTAAACATGAGGATCTCATGTTGGCCATATATTACCTAACATCTGTCCTCATTATAACCTCTTTCCTAAAGCTTTCTTAATGTTTTACTTGCTCTGATTTTTTTAATATACAGTCTAGTGAATTTGCAATCCCTTAGCTGTGTTCTCCCACGGTGTGATGACTCCTAATTATTTAGATTACTTTAGTTACATTGTGAAGTACATTTCACCTGGATGCTCACAGGATACACATATTACAGACTTGTCAAGGAATCCATTTCCCAATCTCATTTTTCCTTGCACATCTACATGGTAATCAAGCCACTATTCTCTCTCATGCCCAAATCCTGCATACACTTTGGATATGTTACTACGATCTAGTGAACACTCTGGAAGCTTAGAAATTCTTTGTCCTCTTGATCACGCCCAATGTCATGTCACATGGACATGGCCTCCAGTCACCTGGGGAGCATTTAAACAGATTACGTTATCACATATTAGTTGAAATAATTGTATCTCAACGTTCTTAATTTCTCCAGTTTTCATCTTTTGTATTGCATGAAAGAAAACTGAAAGGTTGTTTGGATAAGAATATTTTTCACACCAAACGTTGACAAATACTTGTGAAGTTCCTTGACAGTCGGTGTATTCTGTTTCAGAGGATGTCCCATGGGCAGTACTCGGGAAAGGAGAATTCTTCATTGGTGACAGAGTTTGTCCTCACAGGACTCACAGATCACCCATGGTTGCGGGTACCTCTGTTCCTGCTGTTCTTGGTTATATATCTCATCACAATTGTGGGGAACATTGGTTTGATTGCTCTCATCTGGAGTGACTCTCACCTGCACATCCCCATGTACTTTTTCCTTGGGAGTTTGGCTTTTGTAGATGCCTGGATATCATCCACAGTGACTCCCAATATGCTGATCACCTTGTTAGCCCGGAGCCACAAGATATCACTGTCTGAATGCATGATCCAGTTTTTTGCCTTTGCATTTGGTGGCACCACAGAATGTTTTCTGCTAGGAACAATGGCCTATGATCGCTACGTAGCCATATGCAAACCTTTACTCTACCCCATGATTATGACTAACAGACTATGCCTCCGCCTTTTAGTTTCATCTTTTGTAGGAGGCTTTCTTCATTCCTTGTTTCATGTGATGCTTTTATTCAGATTAACCTTCTGTAATTCCAACATAATACATCACTTTTACTGTGACATTATACCACTGTTTAATATTTCTTGTACTGATCCTGCTCTTAATTTTCTATTAGTATTTGTTTTTTCTGGTTCAATTCAAGTCTTCACCATTGTGACAGTTCTTGTTTCTTATACACTAGTTTTGTTTACAGTTTTAAAAAAGGAGTCTGTCAAAGGCATAAGGAAAGCTTTCTCCACCTGTGGGGCCCACCTCTTATCCGTGTCTTTGTACTATGGGCCCCTTCTCTTCATGTATGTGCTCCCTGCATCTCAACAAACAGATAACCAAGGGATGCTGGATTCTCTGTTTTACACAGTCATAATTCCTGTGTTAAACCCAGTTATCTACAGCTTGAGAAACAAACAAGTCTTAAATTCATTGACAAAAATGCTAAAGAGAATTGTTTAGTGCTCAGAAATCAGAATGGTAACTAAATCTTCCCAGTTAGAAGTGAGTTTGTTTAAGAAAATGTACAAAGTTTTGCAGTAACAATTATCACTTTTTTCCACTAATTAAGTAAATTCTTCAAGCATTTTAATGACAAAGTAATATGCCTAACAATCCTTAGTGTATTGGTATTTTTAGTTTGAAATCATTCAAATAGTTATGTCATTCAAATTATTAAAGTATAAATTCAATGAAAAATTTCAAGGGCTTGTATGCTCCTCTGTGATTTTATTAATGTGGTAAATGCTAAGATATTGTTGATCTTTCAAAACTACTTAATTAGGATATACAATACAGCTGGTAGTATTATAGAGTCTAGAGTTAGTATATTTCTGTTTGAGCAATGAAAAAATCACAGGAAAAATCTACCATCTCTTTAAATTTCCAAAATTTGTTAGGAGCTGGTGAATTTTATTTACCTCTTGTTTAACTTATTTTCATACATTTATAGAAATATAAACACAAAATGGAATGCAATCCTGAAACAATATACTGAGGGTAGAATCAAATTTTGAGAGGATTCTCTTGGCTTATCTTCTTTCTCTAAGGAATGAGGCAAGTTAACTTTCTCTGTTTATATATGATGTCTCCAATGGTCCATGTATTTGTGTTTTGGGGTTATGTTACTTCTTTATTTTTACCTTGTTATACAATCATAATACATAATGCTGTTTCATAAAGATTTTTTTTCAAATTATAATGTATTTTCTGAACAGGCCTTTTCCTATCTTCTTGGCATAATATTAGGTACTGTATAAAGTTTCATGAAGAGAGCTAATTGGAGAAATAATCTGGATATTGAAAATAGTAGAAATTCTGAAAAACTGGCATGATGGGATGAAATGTTCTTAATTTGGAAATTTTAAGATAGAATAAAAAATTAGATGATGTCACAATAAAAATTACAATATGTCACTGAAAACAAATATCTTTTAATGGATATTAAAAAAGAATGAAGTTAATTAGCTTTGCATATTACACAAGTAGCTACAAAGAAAAGAAAATTATAACCTGTGTATTTGTGTTTGAGTAATACTTAATTTTTGCCTCCTCACTTTCCTGTTCCTTAAGATCATTTAGCCAGTATGTCTACCCTGGTTTTTCCTCTCAAAGCTGAATTCTAAACCATTACTATAATTCAATCAAATTTTTATTTAAAGGAGACTCTTCTGTGTTCTTTACAAAACGAAAGTAACTTATTTCTTTCACTGGCTGACCTATAATTCAGTGACATAAGTGTTACTTGAAAATAGAGGTCAATTTGAAAATAGAATTGTCTGCATTGACTTGAGATTTATGATTCCAAAGGCTGCAAAACCCAATGGAACAATCTGAACTTCTGTAGACCGCCCAACTCAATGCCAAGTAGAACACCTTGCCCTGAAGGGACTTCCCAGGCTACCTTGGGGAATTTACCTCTGTCTGCCTTTGTGTTTTGGCAAGAGCACATAGCTGTGCAATTGGTGAACTCCTGTTTTGAAGACATTAATATGCACATTTCTTCAGCTTAAGAAGTGAAACTTCCAAAATGAATAAGTGTGCAACTACTGCTACCTGTCTGCTTGTCATTTACATGAGAAAATTATATTTTATATTTGATGAAACCTAAAATTTAGCTTTTGCCTCAATTTCTGTCAAGATAAGGGTCAAGAGAGGAAAGAGTTCTGTAATGTACATATTCATAAAGGAAGCTAAAATATTGTATACTTTATAATTTAAGATCCTTTTGTTAATGCTGATAAAAATATTCACTAATTTTTACTTATATTCATATCTAATAAAAATTCTACAAAACTTTTATGTGGCAAATACTAGTTTATCTAATTCTCACACTTCTTATAAAAAGTTCATAAGTATGAACTTATTATAAGATAAATATATATGAACTTATTAGATACAGAAAATGTCCCTATTCGAGTCTTATCACCATGAATGACTTATATTATATTCAAGCATAAGTATGTTTGATAACGTTCAATATATTCAATATTTTTTATTTTAGATTGGATAGAAAAAGCCGATCCCAAACAAAAATATACATAATCAATGAAATTGTTGGTTATTTATACAGTCAGCTACAGGTTGCATTCCTGGTTTGATATTGTTCTTCCGAAACAAAATTGTCAGAGATGAAAATGCTCTCAAAGCTTTGAACCAAGAAAGTTATAAATTGTGTTAAAATACAAATCAAAAGAGCTTTATTTGGACATACAAGAAGACATTGGTTGAGTTAAAAGGGCAAAGAAAGCACGAACCCTTTTTCAACACTGAAATAGGTCGAGGTATGTTTAGCTGCGATATTCTTTCAAAATCAGCAAGAAGAACAGTGGCAAAAATGAGAGAGTCCATAAATTTTCCAAGTACTTAGCCACGCCCAGGTTGTGACACACTGGCCACTCTAAAATCTCATAAGAATAGGCTACTGGAACAGTCTTCCCTCTGGCAGGCTCAGTACCTAAAACTGTGTGTAAAACAACTATTGTATCTCAACAAATTTCTAATGAACAATTTTTTTCCATCTGGCTAATCGGTAGCCATTTTGATTTTTAGGTTTCCAAAGCTAATGGAATTTTTAAAGCAAACCAGTTGTAATCACTACAATAGGGAAATAATAAAAGAAAAATAAAACTTTTGAAAGATTGCACTATATTAATAGAAAACAAAAATTTATAAGTAAAATTTAAAGTCTAAAATTTGAATTATGACTAACAGTAATGCTGGATTATGTCAGGCATATGATTCTTTCCTTTTAATTTTTTTGGTCTCTCTGACTCTTCCTCTCTCCTGCTTAGACATGTTTTCCTTATACAACCAAAAGGAAAACCACACAGCAGAACTTGTTCTTACTTTTAAAAAACAAAGCAGCTAAAGATAAATCATCATAAACCTCAATTAAAAGATACAGCCTAGGGCCGGGCGTGGTGGTGCACGTCTTTAATCCCAGCACTCGGGAGGCAGAGGTAGGAGGATTGCGGTGAGTTCAAGGCCACCCTGAGACTACATAGTGAATTCCACAACAGCCTGGGCTAGAGCGAGACCCTACCTCAAAAAACCAAAAAAAAAAAAAAAAAAAAAAGATACAGCCTACCTGACTGATGTGTCAAGAAGTAAGACCCAAAAAATTGCTCTCAGGAAGAAACTCTCATCAACATGAAGACTTGCACAGATGGGAACCAAGAAAGTTGAAGCAAAGCAAGTAGCTTCACTACATAAAAACAAATACTCCCAACATATAAGGACACATGGGCTCCATAGAACCAGTATTGGTGTCTACTATTACACAATACATACACAATGAGTGAGGATGAACATATACCACACAGTTAGAACTTGTTCTTTCATAAATACTCAATGCTTTCTTGTTTAAACCAAATGACTGTTACCCAACAGGTGGAATTAAGGATCTAAACAAGACTTTCAACTCATTTCAAAGACTAGGAATTATAAATCTCTTTAATCCTGACTCCACATGTCAGACAAAAGAACTTCTAGTATTCAATAGTGTTCATATATATACTTTGTGTTAGAATAGAAATGACCACCATGAGAGACCTCTCTGAAAGGAAAGACATTAATAGGAGGAAAGGGACCCCTGAGCTCCAGGCTATCACACAGATGGAAGAGAGCGAAAGGCAAGATCAAGATCAGGCTTTTAAGGGGAATGAATGTCCAGCTTCGGGGAAGGAGGTCAGGTGATCACATAGCTCTCGGCATCAGGAAGGACAGCGCCTCTGGCCAGACAGAGACAGAGCAGGTGGGGACTTTATCTCCTGTTCAGGAGGCAGGCTTTGGTTTCAGTGTTGAAACTTCCCTTGAGGCTGGTTGGGGGAGGGGACCAGCATGTTGTCTGAATTCCGACCTAACACTTTGGTCTCTCTTTTCTGAAATCTGTTTATTCCTAAACTTTCAATGAGTTAATTGACATTTCTACTTTTGAAAATTCTCCTAAACATCTATCACTTATAATATAGTAATTAAGTTTAGAGGGAATTTCATAGATGTATCGTTTTATTTTAACTTTCCAAAACACTTTTCAGTTTATCAACCACTGCCTTTCACTTCAGGGAACATCCACTGAGGAAATGAAGAAGGAAAATGAAAATTTGCTAACAGACTTTGTTCTCACAGAACTTACAAATCGACCACCGTGGAAAACTCCTCCTCCTGTTTTTTTTTTATGTATATATATTGATTGTCCATAATGAGTTACATTATTTAGTGGGCAAACAAAACAGTGAGTTGTTATCCCCAATTCCCCAATGCCCCCTCTCCCCATCCCCAATCAGCTAGATATCTTCCTCCTCTGTGGGTCATCTAGATCAGTCATTGTGGCACTGATAGCCTAGTACTCAGCCTGGTTCTCCGGGCCCAAGTGTGTTGTTACTGAGGGGTGCCATGCCTCTGGATAGTCTCCCTCACCATGGCTCTCACAATCTTTCTGCCCCCTCTTCTCTGCCACTCTGTGCTTCACCATTTTATTTTGAACGCCTAGTTCTAGAAGTTTTTCAGGGATCACCATGGAAAGAAGTGAAATGGAGCCTTTTGGTGGCCCCCACACTTTACCTACCCAACTTGGCGACTCTCCCAATCAATATTCACGATTTTCACCTCATTTACATAGACACAAAAATTAAGGTACACCAGGTTCTATATAAACCCTGTTCATAGTCTCTTCATCTCAGACTCACATGAGCCTTAGTGAGTAAACCTAGTAAACTCACTGGTTCACTAAGCTAGAGAAGAAAAATTTCCTTTGTCTGAGAGTTCTGTTCCATCTGAGGTGACTAGTTATTTGTTCATGTCTCCCCAGGAAAAGATGATTCAATACAAGGCTGTGTGTGAAGAACACAGAGGGGATGCCAGAGTTCTTGCCCACTCTTTCTAGTATTTGTATCTGGGTCTGACTTCACAATGGGGCCCAGCTGGAAATAAAGTGTTCATTTCAAACAAACTGACAGTCCAAGACACACATCTTAATAAGGATAAAATCCATTTCTTAAAGGACTATCCCATAAAGTAGTAGAGATAATTTACCAGATATGTAATTATAGCTTTATAAAACACACACACACACACACACACACACACACACACACACACACACACCAATATAATGTCTAAGCACATGAGCAAAATAAGGCTATAGCAACAGATCCGGAAGGAAGCAACATGGAGGAAATGCACTATAAAGAATCTAAAAGGAGGACTGCAAAAGGTCTGAAAGGGACAGTGAAAACTAAAAGGATATAAACAAACAATTAAATGAAGTTAGGAGATAATGCAGGCCATGAATGAAAAATTCAGCAGATATGGAATCTTAATTAAACAAAAGTACAATTTATAGCTCCTACAACAGATTATCACAGATGGAAGGAAAAGGGAATTCATAGCCAGGTGTTTCAAACTGTTGCAGACAAAAATGACTAGGAGAGAATGAAGAGAGCATTCAAGACCTTTAGAACAACATGAAATAAACAAGTCTACATTTTCACAATGTCTGAATGCCAAAGAATCAATCATTCAATAAAATCATACTAGAAAATATTTCTAATATTAAAAAAAGTATGAAAACCCCATGTTTGTGGGACTCCGAATAAATCTGGTCCAGAAAGGCTTTATCATAGCAACCTGCCAAAATCCAAGACAAAAGTTTTAAAATATACAAGACAAAAGCAATGTTATATTAAAAGTATACTTATTAAAATAATAGCAGATTTCTCAGAAAAAAAAAACTATAGACCATGACAAAGTGGTGAAATTTATTCCACGTCATGAAATAAAATAGTTGCCCACTAAGGATACCACATACAGCAAGGAAGTCCTTATAAGATCAGAAGAAATAAAGTCCTTCCAGGGGTTAATAAAAAGTTAGGGAACTTGTGACCCATGACTACCTGATCAAACTTACAAAGGATGCTTGAGAAGCCTACCTCTAGAAATAAAAAGCAGATTGGCTCCATCCTAAAAGAACATCAAAGTATAAATACCTTTAGAATAGGAGAAGAGTAGGTAGTCAACAGGGAAATAGAAATAATCAAAACTTACCAATGAAGTAAGTTTTAAACCTGAGAGATGAATTAAAGAGAATGAAAGCACAAAGAATATTGAAAATATCTGGACAAAATAAAGAGAATGAGATAAGAAATCTTTTCCAATCACTGTTGGCTTTACATGTAAGTGGGATAAATTTTCCAAATCAGCTAAAGACCAGCTGAAAAGATTAGACCAAAAGTCAATATATTGCATGCAAAAGACTATGTGATGACCTATGTTGTATTTTAGCTCTTGTCCTTCTTGATTTGGAAGTTGAACATTTGGACGTGATTATCCATTGTGCTATTCATGCAAGAGGCTCAGAGGCTGTTAGAATTTTCAATAATGATATAAAGGTTCTTTTCCTTCCTCAAGTTATAATATCTATGGATGAATTTTCCCAAAGAATAATAAATGAGTGGCTAGATATTTTGTTCTCTTAGTCTGGAAGTATTTCATGGAAGCCATAACATTGGAGATAGACCTTGAAGGAAGCATGCTATTATTACCTCTGTAAATGAAGATAGGTGCAGCTAGAGAAGGTAGGATTCTGTATTAAAAGACCTTGTAGAAGCAGAAACAGTTACCAGAGAGTGAAATTATGTCCAGAAAACTACAGAACCTCATTTGGTCTATGAAACAGTTTTCAGTAAAATAATTGTGGAGGAAGAAATTACAGCATTAAATGTTTTATTGAGAAGCACTCCAAATAGAGCCAGATGAGCAAATTCAAGGAGATGATTATACATAAGTGTGTACAGCATATATCTGCATATCTACATGTATAGCCTATTATCTGTACAGAGTCATGTACAAAATAACTTATACAGATCTTGATAACCTATACCATATTTGTATATAGCATGATATCAATGATAATTTATTAAGTTATTGATGATGGATATAATTTAGTCTGAGAGTTGTGTATATTAACCTAGACTGATATCACTCTACATTGGAGATTGTATTTTCAGAAGGCAGCAAGAACTGAGGACAACCCAATTCCGCCAGCAGGACCTGAGAATATGGTTGACACCCAGGCAGGAGATGAAAACTTCTAACTCATCATCTAAGGCCCAAATGAAACCTTTGAGGAAGTGGAAAGATGAGCAAGAGAGCTTCCTCCCCAGCAAGTCCAATAACTATGAAAGGTTAATGGAGACAGACATCAAGGATACCCAAAATAGTTCAAAGCAGAAATCCAGGAACTCTTAAGATCTCAACAGTAAAACAGACTCAAAATTTGCCCACCATGGCTCAGGGAACTTTGCAGAAGAGGGAACGGAAAGATTGTAAGAGCCATGGTGGGGGAGAATATCCAGAGACATTGCCCCCCTCAACAAACAACACAAAAAAAATTTTTTAATGAAAAAAAGTATAAAAATGTAATAATTTTAAATAACCTGTATTCTCTGTAGAGGAATGCTAATCTGAGAAGCACAGTAGAAATGCATCAGATCACCTGGATTGAGCTTGAGATTCTATTTCTACACTTTTGAGTTGTGTAGTTTCTTGGAACTGGACATTTAAATTCTTGGAGCTTCAGTTTCCTCATTTTCAAAATGAGGTCATAATAGGAACTCTGTATATGTTTCAGGGATATTTTCAGGAGTATAAAAAGAAGTAATATATCAAACAACTTTGGAATACCTAAGTAATTATAGCACACATGAGGCGCTACCAAATACAGTAATCATTTTTATATATTTATATTGTATTAAAAGATACATCGTATTAAAAAATCAACTGGTAGCAATGTTTGGTGAGGAAGAGCATCTCAGCAGGAGGGAAGAGATAAGTAATTAAGGTTTTGAAACATAGGTGAGTAGTTTTTAGGATGAAATAATCCTATGTATGAGAATATAATGGCAAGGATAGAACTCTCACTGCATCACTGCGATAAAGTCTGAAGAGAGAAAATCCAACATTCAAGGCTATTCTACTTATGAGGCACTATGCCATTAACTCCTCTCACCACTACTTAAAGTCAGTAGTTTGCATTTAAAACTCCTTATATGCACAATGCATTTAAATAACGATTAGATGTTGCACAATTCTTTTATGTGTTTACATCCTGACTTTGCTTTTGTTTGTTTTATGAGGATTGAAAACATTTCATGATGATTCTTCAGATTTCTTTCTTTTTCTTTATTCCCACCTACATTCAGTTCTTTAACGTTATAGCACTCTGAAAAAGTAAATATGTAGATTGCCCATTGGAAGGCAAATCACCTTTCCTCTACTGAAGAAGCACAGTGCTTAAAGAGTACTCACTACCGTTTCAGTCTCCTTTCACTCCCTTCTCTTGTTTTCTAGTTATGTTGCAATGTTTGTTTATTTCTCTAAAGGACATATGAGCTGGCTTGCTCCAACTGACAAAACACACCATCTCCCCTAAAAAATGAAAACCTTTTGATGGCTATCATTACTCTTGGGATTTTTCTCCTTTTCACACCAACATAAAATAAATGCAATGTGACTTGCAGGTTGTAAAGCACAATTTCCTAAAATAACATTCTTCCTATTGAGTATAAAATATAATTTTAATACTTATTATATTTATAATATAATGACACTTGATCCATTAAAACCTTTTACTTGTTTCTGCTTTAAATATTGTAGGCAAAATTCTTCATTAAATTTCTTCATATGTTTATGTATATGCAAGTCAGACCTTTCCTAATTTCAAAATACTAACAAACTACTAGATTTATTGCTACAGTGTTGTGACTGTTTTAATGGGAAGAAAACACATTCACATGAGACCTAAGCATTTCTTTTCAGCATCGTTCTAAGAGACTCCATCACTTGCTTGTTTCTCAGGCTGTAGATCATTGGATTCAGCACTGGGATGATGACCGTGTAGAATAAAGACAGGATCATATCTTGATCATCTGCTTGTGAAGACGCAGGGTGCACATACATGAAGAGAAGAGGACCGTAGTATAGAGACACCGATAAGAGATGCGCTCCACAGGTGGAGAAGGCTTTCCTTATGCCTTTTTCAGATTTCTTTTTTAAAATTGTAAAAAGAACAAATGTATAAGAGACAAGAATAGTAGAAATGGAGAACACTTGTATTGAACCAGAGAAAATAAAAATTATCAGATAATTTATAGAAGGATCAGTACAGGAAATCTTTAGCAACGGTATAACATCACAGTAAAAGTGATATATTATGTTGGAATTACAGAAGGTTAATCTGAATAAAAAGCTTTCATGAATTACAGCATGTAGAAAGCCACCTACAAATGACAAAACTATTAGCTGCACGCATAGTCTATTGGTCATAATCACTGGATAAAGCAAAGGCTTGCATATGGCTGCATAGCGATCATAGGCCATTACTGCCAAGAGAAAGCATTCTGTGGTCACACTGATTGCAAAGGAAAAAAACTGCACCATGCACTCAGACAGAGAGACCACCCTGCCCTTATCTAAGAAGTTCAGCAGCATCTTTGGCGTCACTGTGGTTGACAACCAAGTGTCCACGAAGGCCAGATTCCCAAGTAATAAGTACATGGGGATGTGCAGGTGAGGGTCATTCCAGATGAGAGCGACGAGGCCAAGGTTCCCCACGATGGTGAAGAGATACATTACGGAGAACACCAGGAACAGAGGGATGTTCCAAGGTCCTTGGCATGGGAGTCCTCTGAGCACCAACTCTGTCAGCAATGTTGCATTCTCCCTTTCCATGTCCTTGCTGGAGATCCCCTGAAAGAAAATGAAGTAAATGTAAAGCAGGAGTTATTAGGGTTTATAATGCTATCTTTGGAGGAGCACAATTGAAACAAAGCAGATACTTTTCAGTAGACCCTTCGCTACTACTGCAATAGAAGAAAAGAGTTTCAGGGAATTAAGAATGGCAAAGATTTTCAGTTAATTCAGGACCATAATATGGAGGAAGTAACAAATCCAGAGAGAACATGGCATCTTCTAACTTTGGTGTAAATTTATTGTGTATCACTGGGAAGTCTGTGTCCTAGACATGTTTCAGAGCTCCTCAGAAGATATTTGAATACCTCGGATTACAAACTGAACTAAGCACTGTATGAAGGAATTTTACTTCATTCTTCTGGGAAGAGACTTCTAATAATACGCAGATATAAAATACATAAAATTAGATGAAGAAATATTTCTAGTATTAAGGTATGTACAAAATGGATGTAGGGAGAATATTCTGGAGTCAGACATTCTAACCAGCCAAGATGTTACTATTGTCCTGTGAGTCCCAAGCAGAAGGCTTTTTCAGAGGTCCTCCAGAGTTTGTGGACAAAAATGCAAGTGACAAAGGAGTTACAGCAGCAAGAGTCTATAGTTCATGAGTGAGTCCGAAAGGGATGCTTCAAAATAATTCTCTGCAGATGCAAGCCTAAATCCAATGCCCCTTCCATACATGATACACCATTTGTAGTAATGAGACAGAGAGGATGAGAGGGGTGAAAAGAATTCAGGGTAAAAAAATCACAAAGATTCAGTTCCATATTGGGAATCAGAGGGTGATGAGAGACTCAGAAGGAAACTGTTATTGACGAGATCTGTATTATCAAGACAGGAACTTGATTATCAATTTTCTAGAGGCAGAATCCTTGGAGATGGACATCAGTAGGACTATGGATCTACTAAACATTAAAATAATAGCTTCAGTTTCATTAGAGAGGTTGGAAATAAAGTACTGGGCAATATAATCATCAGAGTTTTAAAAATCAATGAGAAAAGAGAAATAAAGCAAATGTGTAATTTATCTGGCACCTATGATCTACTCTATATCTCATGATTTTTTAAATTGGGCCATAAAAAGCTACGATCCACAAGGACCCAATACACACATCACACCTAAAGTTAGAGTGATGCTTTTTCAGTCAAACCAACACATACTTTGGATAACATAGAGAGTGAGACTAAGAGACAGGGACAAGATTGGGAAGGAAATCAAGGCAAACATTATGACTGTACCATGTGGATCTTGCTGCCATGATTGTCATTGTTAGGAGGGGATGTGGCATCTGAAGTCCACAGCAGGAGTAACAGCCCTGTAGTGCTGAAACATGACTATCGCTATTGATTGGCTGCCTTCTTTTACTGCCCATTTTTCAAGCACACTTGTCAAACTATTTCCACTTAATTCTTATTACAACCCAGATCTATGGATTTTAAAAAGGAAACCAAGGAGTTTGTATAAGAAGCATATCGAGCAGAGTGATCCTACAAGGAATACCAGAACTAGAGATCCAAGCCTAGTGAACAGAAGGAGAAGAAAGATACTGAGTAAGAGCAAAGTGGGGAAAGAGTTCTGAACCACAAAAATCCGTTCTCTAGTAGGACATGGAATAATGATGGTATTTCAGTATGGACAATAAGAAAGTTTTGGGTGACTTTAGAGAAAGCAGTTTCATGTAATATAATTGTGATCAGAGTGATACAAAGACATAGGGAATGAGTAGCATGGCAGGAAGGAGAATGGAGGGTGCACTCAATGTGGAGAACTCACCACACAGAAGTAAAAATTAAGGAAACTATCTGGAAACTGGGACAGAAAACTTGAAATGAAATTTGGAGTAGACAGTGAGAGAAAAAAAGGAACATTGGCAGATGATATAGAGACATGTGACCCTAGAATTCATTAAAAGTTACTAATCAAGTGAATATAAATATGTTAGGAAGTTAAATATATTTGCCCTCTAGATATTTTTAAAACAAGAGAGAATTGATGTAAACTTTTGCTTTACAAATTGCATTGTTCTTACATATAATGGCACTGCTTGTATCTTTCTAAATTTAAAAGATTAAGTATGATGATAATATAAGAACTGCACTTTTAATGATAAGTAATATTATATTTGCCAAAACAATATCAAGCAGTCTTTCTGTACTACCACCAATAAAAAAAAGTTAAGAGCAGATGACAGAATGCTACTTTGCTGATGATCTACATCAATCACTTCACTGTGTACAGAGATGCATCAAAAGATCCTGGGCTATATCCGAAACTCATGTAATAAAATGTTTCAGGTATGTACCTTTTCTAGTGCAGTGATTGATTTAGGCACTCTAAGTGTGTGCTTGTTTCAGTTGATGGCACTTTCCCCACCAGTTATTCTAATTTTTTTTTGCAAAATACTATACAATACCAGAACCCGATGCAGGCAATATTAGTAAGCAATGCCAATATTTCAAGCAAAACAAATATTTGATATTTTTCATTTGCTGTGGGATTCCCTCCAAGTAACATCAAATAATTAGAAAAGAGAACATGATCAAATTCAGTTTGGGGATGAGTTTTTATTAAGCAATAAGTGCTGGAAAGATCAGTAGACAGTGTTCTCATATTCTGACACACACATTATTTGATAAATGTATTATTTAAATACATACCTATAAAATGTTATCAGAAGTGGCTTAAAGTATGGATGTAAAATTTAATTGATTCTGAGAGTGATTATCAAATTTGTGATTAGTTAACAACCATGAGTTATTTAAAAAATAAAGACTATTTCTTATGAAATAATCATAACTTAATATCTCCTAATCTATTTTCAAACTGTACAAAGTCCTAACTACCAAATAATTAATAAAAGTAAATAATCAATTTAATAAATGCACTAATTTAAGAAACCAAAAATCTTGTACCATTGTTGCTTATGTAGTCTTTAAATACAAATGGAAAATATAAGGAAATTTTCACTTTTTTCCATTTTCTACCAGGAATTTTGATATAAAGCAATCAAAATTATTACAAATTCCACCATTTTTGCCTTTCATTTGAAGCTCTTAAAATACAGAAGTCATTTCTCCCTTACCATTATATTGAGATTGCAGAAATCCTATGGAAGATAGCTTTAAGAAACAGAACAAAAAGAACAATTCTTGGACACCATTTCATCAAGCGGCTTCTTTCCCAGTCTCTGTCAAATGACGCTTATATATGCTTGAAGCACAGGAGCCAAACAGCTGAGTACCTGTGTGCTCTTTCTAAAGGTGGGGGGTGAAGATATGAAGTCCTTCTGGGCACAAGGACTTCCTGTGGGAAAAAGAAGTTATTCTAAAGGACACTATGAAGGTGGACATGCGCGAGAAGTCTGGAAACCCTAAATGTCAGATTATTATAGACAGCTTTGGCTTAGACAATGAAAATTGGCCTTTCATTCAGCATTTTTCATTAGACATGACACTCATTAAATGTTGATGCCAACTTTAGTTTATATTTAAAATGTCCACTTCTTTTTTTTTATTGTCCATAATGAGTTACAATATTTAGTGGGCAAACAATGAGTTGTTATCCCCAATTCCCCGCTGCCCCCTCTCCCCAATCCGCTGGATAACCTCCTCCATGGGTCGTCTGGATCAGTCCTTGTGACAGGGGACCATGGATAGCCTAGGATTCAGCCAGGTTCTCCTGGCCATGCCTCTGGATAATCTCCCCCACCACGGCTCTCACAATCTTTCAGCCCCCTCTTCCACATAGTTCTCTGAGTCGTGGTGGATGAGTATTAAGACTGCTTTAAGGTTGTAAGCTTTGGGGTCTTTGTGTTGAAAATTGTTGGTTTCTGTCTCACTGGCTTATCCTGTGTTGATTTAATGGCTGTGGCTGTGGGTCCCTTGTTCATCCCGGCATTCTCTATGGGGTTCCATATGGATCCTCCACAGTATGACTGTGGTGGCTCCTCTCTTGCCAGGTCAGTTGGTAGGGTTAGATGGGCCCCAGATCTCTCACTGCATCCTGAAAAATACAAACACAATCTCCATCAGATATTTCACTTCTACACATAAGACTAGAACCCACACATCAAATCTAAATTTGATAAGAAGTCATATACAACAAATGAAGGAAATCTCAAGTCATTAAATACAAGTTCCTCAGTATAGGATAACCTGTCACTATGTTTCCCAAACATTAATGTCCAGAGGTTTCCTGGAAATACCATTAATGTACAGATTTACTGTAATAGTTCTGAGATGGAGCCCTAACATTCTAATTACAAACACAGTGATATGTATGTGAACTTGCCATCCAGCGGGCCTCCACCGCTGGAAGACATAAATTGTAAGACAGTCCTGATCATGTTGATTGGAGAAGGACCAAAACTTGTTAAGCATGACTTGCCTCCAAGGGGAGAAGCTGCACAAAGCAGAAGAGACCAAAGAGGTCAGCACATTTGGGACTGAGCAAGGACTGGGTGTCCAGGTCAGGGACTTTCTTGTTGGTATTCTCTTTCAATCACAAAAAGTTAACTTGTTAATAAACATTTCCAAATTTTATATTTATAAAACTTTGCTTTGTTATCTGAGTATTGTTTTAAACTGTCTTCAAAGTAAAAGGATCTTATAATAGCAAAGTTAACCTTCACTTGGCACACTGCTAGAAAAATAACAGGAATAAACCATTTTTTGGAATATACATCAGTCACTCAGCTTGCAGAGGGTTCTAGTGAAAAAACAAACTAAAAAATCACATGGATATACGAGGTGTCACTAATCCTCTGCACAAGTCTGCATGATGTGCCACCATTGCCAGTCCTGATCTATAATTAACTTACATTTCATCTCACTTTGCTTCCTGTGTTTGACTTAAACTCATTGTGTTGTTTGTGTTTGATCATAAAAGGTCATGTTGATGATACCAGTATGGGCAATCTTTCTCATTTTGGTCGTTTTAGTAGTCAAATTGTAACTATACTATGTTGATTATATTTTACTGGTAAAAATTTTGTAGCCCAGTTTATCTTTGTCTACTCATTTGACAAGTACGTATTGTTTTTTTTTAAATTTATGACATTGTCCATGCAAATAATTTGCCCATTTTTAAGATGACTATGAATTTTACAATGATTAATTTTTGATATTTCTTTTACATATTTTGTAAATAAGCTTTTGACAAGACACATGATTAGCAAAATTTTTTTTCAGGCAAATCTCATTTTATTCCAGCACCCAAAGCCATTTTATAACCCGAGGCTGCATTGTTCAGCCTATTTCTTTTTTTTCTCTTTTTTTATTGTCCATATAGAGTTACATTATTAAATGGGCAAACGATGAGTTGTTACCCCAGTTCCCCGATGCCCCCTTTCCCCATCCCCAATTAGCTGGATATCCTCCTCTGTGGGCAGTCTGGACCAGTCCTTGGGGCAGGAGGCCATGAACAGCCTAGCAGTCAGCCTGGTTCTCCTTGCCCTAGTATGTTGTTACTCAGGGGCATCATGCCTCTGGATATTCTCCCCCACCATGGCACTCACAATCTTTCTGCCCCTCTTCCGCTCAGTTCCCCGAGTCTTAGGGGCGAGTATTAAGGCTGCTTTAATGTTGAGAACTTAGGTGTCTTTGTGTCAAAAATCGTTGGTTTCTGTCTTACTGGCTTATGCTGTGTTGATTGAATGGCTGTGGCTGTGGGTCTCTTGTTCATCCCATCATTCTCTGTGGGGTTCCATATGGATCTTCCACGATATGACTGTGATGGCTCATCTCTTGCCAGGATCTCAGCTATCTGCCTATGGTCAGTTAGTAGGGTTAGATGGGCCACAGCTCTCTCACTGCATTCTAAAAAATACAATACAATCTCCATCGGAGAGTGAGATCAGTATAGGTTAACAGATATACACAATTCTGGATTACCTAGATTCTATTTTCAGTAGCCTCTCAGTCAATCGCTCCCATACTGCATCTTTTCTTGGGAGCCCAAGAGTCCGGAATCCGGTGCATATCACCCTTAGTCCCCAGTTCCAGTTAAGGGCCTCCCCCTCACTAAGTGGAATATTTGGCCAAATTTAAAAGCTGTTGATTGTCTCCCCCATGCCCAGGCTCCTCCATTGCACAAGTGCTCCTTTCTTGGTTCACTGTTCTCTCCCAGTAGGGGTGTGGTCAGCCTACTCATGACAGCAGACTATGTTTCA
>PVHP010030306.1:0-21769 GCA_004024765.1 Zapus hudsonius
CAGTGTGTCTTATGTCTTATTTGGCTGCTGGCTCCTTCCTCCTCTCTCAAATGCAACCAGACCCCTGGAAGCACAGGAGGTAGACTTTACTTCTTCCTGCCAGGCATCTATTTTTACAGGCTGACAGAAGTGCTGGTAGGCATTTCTAAAACTTTTGAACACATAATTACTTATTCTGCTATCGCAATATTATTGTCTTGCACCTAAATGACAGATATTACTCTTAAGAGCCGATCCCATTTAAAATTACAAAGTACGTGTCTGAACTTTTGACTCAGGCATTTTTAAAACTCAGTGAAATAATTATTGCTATAAAATCCACCAGCTCCAGCTCCTTTATTCCTTAGAATTTGTCAAAGCTTCCCTTCTCTCTGTGAACATCTCTTCATAGTCATATATTTTGGTTTTGAATTTTCAGTCCCATTTACAAGGGGAGTATATACTTTATTTTCTAAAAGTGCTGCAGGTTGTGACAATTGTGAATGAAATAACTGTCTCTCAATATGGATTTGCTTTGTTAGAATTCTGATTATGAGCTCTGACTGTGGCCATACCACATTATATAATGTTAGTTATCATTATGATGAAAATGAGGCAACTGCATTAATCAGCACTGTGCTTACTTATAGGTCTTTAGTATTATTGAATTTTTATAATTTAAAAAGTTTAATGATATCTGTGCATTATTTTGAAATATGCAATCATGATCTGTAGCAATAGTGTTGCCTAATATCCTAAACTGTTTCTCCTAGTAATAAATTTAATTTCTTAATTGTGTAGATTAAGAATAACCCAAAGAGGTAAATGCTATTCTGTCTTATTAGGATAATTTTTGCACAACATTTTTCAAAATAATGTTCTAAAATATTTTACAAACTATAAAATCACACTCAAAAACGTATTCTGATACAAAAAGACAAATATCAAAGCCATGCTCTTCTGGGATCATGATACTATGATTTCCTCAAATTTCAAGGTGTGATACTTATATAAGTTACTTTTCTAGTTGCTGAAACAAAATGCATGTTTGTTATAGCCACTTAATCAATAATGTATTAATCCATTTTAGCCTATGTAGTAGCAATGGAGATTCCATTATAAGATTTAGGGTAAACAGTGAAACAAGAACAATCCACAGAAACACATGTAATACCACCTAAAAAAGCAGCTAGGTATACCTACACTTGATATGCATTTATTAAATTAACAAATAAAACAAATTCTCCACCAACATCCTAAATGAATAAGGAAGAATGAAATTCTGCATGAGAAAGCGGAGATTCCAGAGCCACCGTTTTATTAAACTTTCTAGTGAAGTAAAAATATACGCACTTTTAAAATATTTAATTTGGGTTGCTTAAAAATAATAAAACATGGGGTGTGAGAGATGGCTGTGTTCTCAAGGACACTTGCTTAACCATTAAGCAAACAGGAGTTTTGACTCCCAGCACCCACACAAAGCCTGGTGCAAAGGGGAACATTCTTAGGAATCCCAATGCCAAGGGCAATGATTGGTGGTACAGGAGAATCCTATTTCTGCCTGGCCTCCCCAGCAGCAAACACCACCAGGAGAGATCCTGTCTTCAACAAGGTTGGAAGGAGAAGGCCATCAATCAGATCAAAGTTCTCTGCTGACCTCCACTTCACACTCCTACACTTTTTTTTTAAAGTATAAGTTATTATGCCATAAAGTCATTATTCAGATTTCTGTAGAAAAATAAAATGGATAGCATGTGAATGTATGTGCATGAGTGTTTCAGGAGAAATGGGGGTTAGCAGGGAGAGAGGGATAGAAAGACATATGGCAAGACAGAGATACTTCTTTTAAGGAAATGTCTTAAGAAAATTATCCAGGATATGAATTCCAAATACTGAACAGCATCCTGGAACTCGGGAATCTCAGGAAAAACAAATCTTGCTGCCATAATCACAGGCATTGTGTGGGCAGAATTCCCTCTTCAAGGGAGGGCTGATTTTCCTATTAAACCTTTAACTGATAGGAAGAATCTCACTGGCATCATGGAGAGCCACCTGTTTGATACAAGCTGTGTTATTTAAACGTTAATTTTACACAGACCAGTGTTTAACCAAACTGCGAGGTTCCATGGTCTAGTCAAGTACACACACAAAACTAATCATCACAATTCACAAACATTTATTTTTTGAGGAAGTATCTTACTTTAACCCATGGTGACCTGAAAGTCACTCTTTAGCCTAAAATGTCTTTGAACTCTAGCTGATAATTCAACTTCCCAAGTGCTGGAATTCTAGGCATGAGCCATCATGCCTGGAAAATCAGTATAATTTTAAAATATACTACTAATTTTTTCATATTGTTTTATTTAATCATTCATATCCAGTATTCTGGTGTGATATTCTTTTTCTTTACAGCCAAAGAAATGTTTGTTTATAATTTTGTGTGCAGAAAAAAATAATTCCCAGATATCTAAGCAATTATAAAACTGTGTTCTTTGCTTCTCTCACCGTCTCTTCACAATTAGTTTTATTCTAACACAATTTTCCTCTCATTTATGTGTGTGGATAAATCTCAAATGGGTTGTTATTATGATGGACACAGAAATGAATTCACACTGTCCCTGATTGATAAACCAACATAAAAATGGCTTTCTTCCCCAACTTTCCATGTGTACATTGGCAACCATAACATCAGAAAATGCAATTATATTTCTCAACAGAATAAAACCATCACCGACATCTCTTTTCTCTTTTAGAGGTGTGTAGTGAGGTTTGCTACTGTTTGAATCACTTTTTAGAATTTCTCCTCATCTTTAGAGGAATACTAGCAATATTTGTAAGTAGTTAGAATTTCTACATATTGACATGAAAATGAGATTACTTAACTATTTTAAAATATCAATTTTAACTTAACCATGTTCCCTTAAAATATCTTTTATATTCTACACTGTCTATACTCTTCACAAAACTGGATTTCCTTTGGACACTGGGATAAATCACTGACATCTTAGCCTAATTTTCAAATAATCCAGATGATTAACCAACAAAATATTTTCTGCCTAGAGAAAAAAATGGAAAAACTAATTAAAAATAAATTTGATGGTAATAGTATCAGAAATTCTATCTTCCAGAGTGACAATAACACCTCATATGATTAGGGACTAATGAATTCTGACTTGAACTTTGTAAATGTCCCTGTTGCATGAGAAATAGACTTATAAAGACTCCTTGAGATGAAAACCATACCTGTCAACTTCATGAATTTTATTTGAAAATACAGCTATAGGTTATGTCTCTAGTGTTTAGTCATATCTTCTATTTAATATGCATGAAATAATGAAGAAGCAGCCGAGCAGCACAGCTACCCACGGGTAGGTGGGATTTGGGTCACTCGGACTCTCAGGAGGCTTCAGGTAGAGTGTGACAAGGCTAATGCTGTGGCCCTGACAGAAACAATGCCAGGAAGGTAGAAGCAGTCTCAGTTCTCTCTTCATCTTGGGTCTAAAGGTGTAAGGGGAGGAGTGTGGCTCAGCCTCAAGTGAGCTTGAGGTGTGTTTCTGTGAAGTCCTCTGCCATAGAGATGCAGTGAGACACAGGAATTCCAGAACATATCCAGTAGATTTCAACTTTTATGACAGTAAATCTCCTTCTGGTCTTGTTTCCATTTGCTTATACTGATATCCTATTCTTCCTCATCAAAATTTCCTCCAGGGCATGCATGAGGTTATGATATTCAGAATACCACAGAATTATTCTTTTCTTAAAATATTCTAGGATATAAATTTTGAAAACCAAGATGTGTGTTTTTGGACAACATGTTCTTGAATATAGTCTGTCAACATTCTTTCTTTTACTAAAATGCACAGCATTCTAAACTCCTTCCTTTGCCAATTTCGCTTTTAGAGAACTCTTCATACTACAGTAGTTCTGCTAGGTGACTTGGATATCACAGGTCAGAGAAAGGGGATATTGCCATGGCTTTAATCTTGTGTGTTGACAGCCACACTGTGCAGGCAACACAGGAGTCATCACAGAGGCTGCTGTGAAGAGGTCAGGAGTCTGCGTCATCTTCATTGTGGCCACAATAAACACTTGTCCTGTCTAAGTTGTTCACCATTGGGTTGTGCTTGAAGACAATGAATAGTTTCGGTGATGTTGTACTTACTCAGTTTATGCAGCTCTTCCAACATCCACCTCAACGTAGCAGTTCTTTGGTTAATTAAATTAATCTCCCTTCATACAAGGGTTATATTTCAAGAAAGGTGTTATGGAGTCAAAATAAAGAGGCCTCTATAATCTGCATATAAACATCCCTTCTTGTTTCTTTGAGTTCTTTGTCACAGCTGTGCAAAAAAAGGTAGGACCGAAAGTCCTTACCTTTCAGGTCATTGTGACAATGAGTTTTTTCTGATCCTAACGCCACCTCGTTTCACATTCTTCACCTTCTAAAAATTACACTTTCAGTCATTTTCCTATTCACTCCTGTTTTAACTACCCATTCTTTTATGTTTAAAAGCAATTTTTAATTAATTAACTTATTTGAGAGAGAAAGAGGCACACATAGAGAGAGAATGGCCTTGCTAGGGCCTCCAGCCACTGCCAATGAACTCCAGGCACAAGTGCCACCTTGTGCATCTGGCTTTACATGGGTACTGGGGAATCAAACTCTGGCAAATCTGCTTTGTGGGCAAATGCCTTAATTGGTAAACTGTGTCTCTAACCCTTTTGTAATTTTTTTAATCTACCCATTCAGTCAATCAACTGATTTTCACATCCATTCTGCTAACAACCACTAGTTCAATCTGAATTCACCCTTTTTTTTTGTCATGTGTGAGCAATCCTAAATTCATTGTCTTAGAGGAATAATTGGAACCCATGCATTTCACAGAATGAGTCTCATCAGGTCTTTCTGAGGTCTCTGTGAGGGGCGTGGGCTCATGGTCTCCAGAGGGGAGGCTTGAAGAATGTCTTCAACACCGACACTTCTGGCATCCAGGGCTTCCCTGTCTGTCCTTTGCCCTCCTCAACTCAAACAAACAAACAAAAGCATAAAAACCCCCTGTTGTAGCTTTAACAATGGAAATTCTCCATGTGCATCCAAACCCTGACTGATGAACCTTAATAGTCAAAAGCAGGGATAAGTCAGCACCTTCTCTTGTCCATAAATAATGAATTCATTCTCACTGTTGCCTTGTGTTTCCATTCCCAATGCTCCACCAAAAGCTCAAGCACTTCCCTGACTGAGATATCGATGTTTAAAATAGATTTACAATTAGGATAATTTAATTTTGCTGCTCAAATTACATGAACATAGGCCCTATGATATCGGTATGTAAACAATTATAGCCTGAAGGCTTCAGTGAAAGTAGAAAGAACATGAATCCCTCTCTCTGTTATTTAGTGTAGCCACCTCTCTACAGTAAATGACCTTCTACCGGGATCATGTAAGCAATCCTAATTTAGCTCAGTGTGAGGAGGAGGAACATAAAAATAGGATTGAGGATGAACTAGGAAGAAGATTTTAGTAGATGGGGAAGGGAAAGTAATGGAAAGATAAGATCAAAATATATTGTTTTTCTGTTATCTCAAATATATACTTTCTAGTTGTCTGATTTTAATTACAATATAAGACATGATAGCTTCACTTTAAAATGTGGTTATGTGAAGTAAAATGTGTTTCTTGTTTACTTAACTCTGCCTAAATTGGAAGGAAAAAATGAACTTTTGTTTTACTTATTATTTTTTTGTTTATTTTTTATTTCCTTGGTTGTTTTGAGGTAGGGTCTTGCTCTAGCCCAGGCTGACCTGGAATTCACTATGTGGTAATGGCCTCAAATTCATGGTATGCTCCTACCTCTGCCTCCCAAGTGCTGCAATTCAGATGCTTGCAGCCATGATGCCTGGCTCAGAAAGTCAAATTTTCTACATACCTAGAAATTTTAAACAAAACAAAATAAAAAACTATTAAATAATGGAAAAGGGGCTGGGGGTTTGTCTACCTTTATTTGAAATGCCTTTATGAACTTATTTTTAGTCCTCTTGTTATAATTGATGCCCACTAGACAGTGGGTACGTTTTATGACGTACCTGAAAATTATTGAATGTTTGTAGAACTCTGAGTTCTTTTTTCCACATCAAAGTTTCTTCAAATTAAAAATCATTCAGTATTTACCAAATAATATCAAGCTGCATTTGAATAACCACATAATGATAAAGAATTGGAATGATGTGCTTTTAGAATTCCTATACATTTTCTACAGGTGCAATACCATTATAATGAATTATAGATTTGGACATTTAAATAAATGAATACTTTACATCCAGATGTGGGCTTTCACTAGTATTGGGAAAAAATAATAACTACCCTTTACTTTGCTATTTGGTAGCTTAATAAGCAATGTTTATAACTTAAGTTTTTACACTTAAAATGACATAAGATGAATTTGTACATCTGTTTTATATTGTCAATTTACTAAAAGGTGGGTGTGTTTATAATATGTAATCATCACTATTTATCTCAGTCCTTTTTACCAAAAATCTATGCCTACTGATTGAGTCATAATCTAGTATATATTCAAAGAAAGTCAAACAGGAAGAACAACTTGAGAGATTAGGAATTAATCAGAGATAGAAATTTATGCAAAATCATAGCACTTATGTGGAACCCTGTTTTTTTAAAATAAGGGACACTGAAGACTAGAAACATTAACTGTCGTTGTGCATGTTATGAAGTATGTGATACAGGCATTCTGTTCACTAGTACATTTTTCTATTACCAGGGTCTTGATGCATTCCAGTGGTGCTCAAAGGCATAAACTAGATAGATAAAGATGTCTAATGTCATCAGTATCATGGCATTTCTATCAAAGAATTCTAAAAAAAATGAATCAATGATTAGGAAACATAATTACAAAAGCATTATATTTTTAAAGGCTACATTATTAACAAAGAAAAAAGCAGTTTAATCAATGAGAAAACAAAGAAAGTGGAATATCCAGGCTTCCTATAAGGATGTTTCCTATTAAACTTGATTGTCATGATAGGGTATATGATAGTGTACAAAACATATGAGGGACCCATGGGCAAAAGACACACCTTCCAAGGACAGCCAGACACCTACCAAAGGATAGCATACAATGTAGAAATGTCAGTTTTTCCCATCATAGCTTATACTTATTTGACTATTTGTCCCTTTCTTTGATAGCATGAATAATTTTCTGTTTAATAAGATTACAGTGCAAGTGATAACATTCAACAATGTATTGATTTGAACCAAATTAAAAATATATGTTCTCTCTCTCTCTCTCTCTCTCTCTCTCTCTCTCTCTCTCTCTCTGTGTGTGTGTGTGTATGTGTATGTGTATGTGTGTTCTGACCACAGTGGCAAAGTTCAATGATGAAAGTTCCCAAAACTGTGGTGATTTACATTTTGTTGACTTGTACCAAGCTTATGAAAATTTGTGTGGTTGGAAGATTTTGTTGACTCTGCTTGGTATATAACTTAATATTTGTTTCTTGTCCCTCAAATTATAAAATAACATTGAATACTGGAGGATTATAGATACTGTTGTTTGATAGATAATGAATTGATAATTGTTTTGTGGATTTAAACAAAATATATGTACTGTCTATTCTCCATACTGAACCTTGATAGCTGGTCAGTATCACCTATGGAACTCCCCCATAGAAAAAGAATTAGACAATTCAATTGATGTTTTTAATCCTGGGCAAGTGCTCCATTTAAGATAAAGACTTGGAAGCTGGGGAATGCCATTAGCAATATAGACCATTGGTACCAAGACATGGGGGAAGGCCGGATAGGAGTTATTTTGGAGACACATATAAGATTCTCACCCTGAATCATGTTGGAGACTCTGCTGAGAAAGTTGCATTTTATCTGCATTAGACCTGCTATTTTAGGCAAAGAAGGGATGCAATATCATCTACATTGACTATGTTATGCAAATCAAAGACTTTGCATTTTCAAGATCACTTCAAAGATACAGAGATAGACTCTTTAAGTTTATTATCTGTTTTAAAACAAAGTTCTTATGACAAATGTTTACATAAATATTATGCATAAGTAAGCAGGCCGAGTTTCAGTAAAAAGTTAGAATTCTATATCAGAGAGGAAATTAAATAAACTCTATAATTTCAAGTACAATTTTATCTTTTGTGAAAACAACCCCAACTGTACTATTGTAATTTTATTGTCATATTTATTTGGAGTGATACCATAACCTCAAACTTATAAAAGATTATCATTACTATATAAATATTAATGTATAATAAATGTATATTTTATATGTGCATTCACATAGACAGCAAAAGACATTGACTTTACAAATGAAATTTCAGACAATTGCAGTATTAGGATAGTCATATAAAATAAATTTCAATGGGCTTCATAAGGATTTAAATGAAAATTACAGATAATACTTTTGTTAGGGAGTTGGGAATGGCAAAGATCCTCTGAACTCTGGATGGGCTTGGAATTCCTGAATCCAGTAGCTCTCTAGCTCTTGATATATTCTTAGCAAAGAGTTGATGAAGTAGGCACGAAGACAGGTAAATTTTGAAAGATTTTTAAAAATATTTTATTTATTCATTTTCAAGTAGATAGATGAGAGAGACAAGAGAGAGAGAGAGAGAGAGAGAGAGAGAGAGAGAGAGAGAGAGAGAGAGAGAGCACCAAGGCCACCACATTGTGGGTCTGGCTTATGTGGGTCCTGGGGAATTGAACCCGGGGCCTGAGGCACTGGAGGCAAGTGCCTTAACCGCTGAGCCATCTCTCCAGCCCTGAAAGATTTATTTTAAGAGAGAGTAGAAGTCAGAGGGAGTAGAAGCAGAAAAGCCCTCAAGCTGAGTAGGGTACCCCCTCTAGTAGGTAGAGTAGAGGGTCCCAGGAGGAAAAATCTAAGAAAATTCTCTTGGCAACTTGAACCAAGTCACTTTATAAATTAGTTTTCCAATTGGATGTGTCACTGCCAATTCCAAAGAGGAACTGAAGGAATAAGAAGGAACTCTATTGGCAGGTGGGTCCAGGAGGAAAGAGCAGACTCAGGAAGGGTCCCTGAAAATTTAAGAATGAAGAGCCAGGAGGCTGCAACTGATCAACATCTGGAATCACACTGAGGTTCTGGCCATGTCTTGCTGAGGAAGTTGGCATCAATGTGCGCCTCCCTGACTACTTCGAAAGGAAGGTCATCTTGCTTTTAATCTCTGTCAATATTGCTTTTCCCTGGAGTTGATAAGAACAGTAGCACTACACAGAAAATCATCAGGCCTTGGGAGATGGCTCAGTGGATAAAGAGGTTGCAGATCAGTTCAGACCCCAGGTAAATGCCTAATGGATTGATGGTTCCCCATAATCCCTACATTTTGGAGTCACTGGGACAAGTGGATGAGCTTGACCAGCTGAATTAGAGAGTTCTGAGGTTAAGTGAGATAATAAAAAGAAAAGCAACTGAGAGGAAACTCAACTAAAGTCATCCTTTGGCCTCTAAATACACAGGCACTTAAATGCAGGAACCCCAACCGAGTGCCTGCTCGCTTAGAAACACACACATGCACTACACTACAAACACATCCATACTCAAAAAATTAATTTATTTACATATTAAAATGTATTTGAAATTAGTGAAATTAGATTTCACTTCAACAAAAGAATATAAAATATGGAGAGCTATAAGAAAGACACTTGACATTGACCTTTGGCTTCTATAAAGCATAGCCCCCAAACATACAAGTATGCTTGCACAAAGATCCATGAACATTCACATGCACACACACTCAGAGAGAGAGAGACAGAGAGAGACAGAGACAGAGACAGAGAGAGAAATTCAACTCAGACTAATTTGGAAGTGAAATCAAACTGAAATGCTTATTACAGAGGTGACATGCACAGGGATCCTCCTCAGAAGAGCATGTGTGTAAATGTGTGGCATAGACACTTGCAGATTGAGCAGCTCATGGGATTGCATGGGGCCTACTGACACCCCATTTCAGATATGTGCTCGGGTGTTATCACTTGCAGAGTGGCATGAAGGCAGGATGTCCCCCCTCATCATCACGCCTCATGTGTCAGGCACCTTATCAGCATTATTAATCTCCAAGGAGGAGTGTGTGTTGTACTGCAAAAGGAGGAAAAGTTATTCCTGAGCAGAACGCTTAACTCCCGCACGCACTATGACATGGGAAATCCCAGATGTTCCTTAGTGTGGGATGAGGGACATGTGTGAGGGGTCTATTTGTGGTTCATCACAGCAGAAGCTGATGACTGTCACATTGCCTGGACAATCCAACAGATTGGGTCAGGTCAGGCAATGCTTGTGGCTTCTCATTTCTGCCCTGCCCAGGACAAGGTGGCCTCTCCTCTATGGCCTTTCCCAAAACCAAGCTCTCACTTTATCAAACCTCACGCTCAGGCAAGCTTTCAGGTATCAGTTGCCACTTTGTAAAGCCAATCTTTTCTAATGATTTTAATTGAGATTTACTAAACCAACCACATATGCACCATGTGGACACATCACAAATTGACGGTCATGGATGGATTGAAATCGTAGATATGTGATTAATTTTTGTGCAATCTGACATTGAAAGTATTTATTTTAATAATCCTGGAACGATTAACATTGGTTTTCCCAGACAGTATAGACTTTCATGTATTGTTTTCCCAAGATCTCAGTTTAACATTTGCGTTCATACACACTCAAAGAAATATCTACTAGTTGGAGCGAATTTAGCAAGAATGTTCTTTGCCACATTAGCAACTGGAAAATTTTGCCTCCATGCAATATGTCAGCCAATGAATAATTACTTAATTTCCATCGTCTGTTCTAAATAGATGGTAATTTCCATCATGTCAAAATTTCAGAAGGCAGCTATTATTAGGTAAAAATAATTATGTAAAATAGGTGAAATTGCAAGCACTTATAGAATAAACCTTCTATAAGTCTAAGAACATAATTCTGAAAAGGGCACCATCTGTGGAGGGGTTATGAAAATGTATCACTATTACTTGATTACATACCTTTAGGCCAATTATTCTGCAAGTGTCTGAAAATCAGAAGTGCAAATTTATTGAACAGATTTTTAAAATACTTAAGAAAAACCTTTGGTTGTTATAGTCTTGATATTTAAATGTTTGGTTAGCTCATTTATAATACATAATATAGTGTGCTTAAGTAAGACTTAGTTTCTGATGGGCGATCCTATTAGGAAAAATTCTGAGGACTGGATAGATGGCTAAATACTTAAGGTGTTTGCCTACAAAGCAGAAAAACCCAAGTTCAATTCCCCTGGACCCAAGTAAAGCCAATGCACAAAGTGGCGAATGTGTGTGGAGTTCATTTGCAGTGGCTGGAGGCCCTGGCATGCCCATTCATTCTCTCTCTCTCTCTCTCCCTCTCCCTCTCTCTTTCTCTCTCCGATAAATAAATTAGTTTAATTAAATAAAAATTAAAAAAAAATAAAATAAATCTGAGATGGTGACTCTTGCCTCAGAATTCATACTCATATTTTTCTATTTTACTTAATCATATGAGATCTATGAAAGACCCTCCTCACTAAAGCTCGTTCTCCTTTCAGTGTTCTTGAAATTAAAAAAAAATCAAATTTGTTTTTCTTTGTACGTGACTTCATATCAATAATTGGATTGTCATATAGGAAGTTCATACTTCTATTATCGTCACCATCTCATGATTAAAAGGCAATTTCGTCAATGACATGCGGTTCTGTGTCATGATTTGCAGATCTGAATTCTGCATTTCCGTATAGGTAAGGATAATGATCATAGGAAAATTATAAGTAAATTTCAATGTTACCACAAGCAAACAAAATTTTAGAGAACACAACTGCTCTGTCCACTTTGTTTTTGAATGTACTTTTTTTCCTATGACCAATTAATGTCAAACCACATGAGTTTAAAATATAACATTAGAAGCTTAATACCTAAAGCGGGCACTATTTCTTAAGCCCAGATTATTGTTACAGGCTTTTAAAAATGAATATCATTTATCTTGGTCAGGGATAGTATAGCATATTTTATGTACATTCATGAGAAAATAAATTTGGTCAAGAAATCAAGAAATTTAATCAAATTTGGTGAACTCCTTTTATCATTGGCTGTTAATTCAAAAAATCAAACATGATTCATGGACTACAGCCATAATTTGTTCATAGCTTTATATTTTGTCATTTTCCAATCATTTTTTCAAAAGGAAAGGATTAAATCTATTAATTATTTTCTTTCTTTTCTTTTCCTTCCATAGATGGATCTTTCTATGAAGCCTTGGCTAGCCTGGAACTCACTCTGCAGCATGGACTTGAATTTGTGCCTATACTCCTGACTCTGCCTCCAAAATGCTTGAATTAGAGGAACATACCGCATCTGGCTCAATGTTTGTCAAATCTAAAATATTTTAAAAATAGAAGCTAAATATGTTTTCATAAACAAGTACACATACAAGCACTAGGGTATTAAAGGTGGGAATAATGCATGTCAACATTAACATTGACGTTGTATGAAAATTAAAGGAAATGCTTTTTAAGTTATTCTCTAAATAATAAAAATGCTATTCTGACATGAACAGTAAGATAGAATACATTTTGCCTTGGGCTGGAGAGATGCCTCAGTGGTTAATGCACTTGCCTCCAGTGCCTAAAGCCCCGGGTTCAATTCCCCAGGACCACATAAGCCAGACCCACAATGTGGTGGCCCTGGTTCTCTCTCTCTCTCTCTCTCTCTCTCTCTCTCTCTCTCTCTCTCTCTCTCTCTCTCTCTTTCTTTCTCTCTCTCTTTCTCTCTGCTTGAAAATTAATAAATAAAATATTTTTTAAAAATAATACATTTTGCCTTATTAGACATAAAGTAGACCAAATTATTAATACTCAAAGTATAATATAACTACCGTTAAGTAAATTGTCTGAACTTGTAGCTTAGCCATTTAAAAGATACAAATTTATAAGAAATGCATTTCTGTGAATAGTGTATACAGAGTTTGCTCTCTGAGAATGCACTTAACATTCTTGCCTTTTACCTGGTATGAAAACGTTTATTTGAAACACAATAATGAGTAAATAAACAAGGCCTTGCCATGAAATTTTATGGACACACAAGTATAAGCACACACACACACACACACACACACACACACACACACACACACACAAACATGCAAAGTTGAGAAATGCTCATGAAGAATGGTATACATTTTACACTTTAATAATCTTTACCCCAGTCTCTACTGTTTTTATATGGTAAAGGAATGGGTGAGAGCCCTAATTATTAAAATAACTTATTTAAAAATAAATTGAATTATTGTCTATTATTATTTCTCTAGTAGCCTGCATTTTACTTTGATTTCTTGTGTCCTTTCACTTTCTACATTTTCATTCAACACTTTCATTATACAAATAAAACTCACTTAAATGTATTTGCTATTAACAAAATTCCGTTGTCTCAGAAGCAAAGACCCCAGTTCTATTTCAACTTAGTAAAAGGCATTTTACATTATTTTTCTAATTCTAGTATGCTCTGCCTCATATCAAAATGAAGGACTGTGGGATAAAGTTTAAAATTGAAATTTCTCTGAAGCATGTCACTTGATTATCCACAGATATATTTTATATTCACTGATGAGTACTATGTCTCCAAACTAGACTTATGTGGTGATGAATTGAGTAGTGGGGTGACAGATGAAACGAGATGCGTGACAAAGTAAGACTTAAAGCCATAAGATAAATCTCAACAATGTTCTGTCACTACTGAAGTCGGTTTGATTTGGCTCCTGTGAATTTCTAATTGTGGATCATGTTTGTATCATTGCTCTTAGAAAGAATATGGCTCCAGCTTTGCAACAGATGACCAGAGAAGCTAGGTGGAGAGTCATAAAAACAGTCTTAAAGCTCATCTGGGATGAGACAAACCACTGATAGCTACTAAGGAGAACAAAGCCTTCCATCCAGACTGTGGGCCTCCAGCAATGCATCCGTATTTTGGTAGGCCTAGAAGTCCATTCATACCATGTTGTTTTTGTTGTTGTTGTCGTTTCGTTATTTTGTTTTGTATTTCTTGTTTTGTTTTGAGACAAGATAGCATGCTGTAACCCAAGGTGACCTGGAATTCACTGTGTAGTCCAAGATATCCTCAAACTTAGGAAAAATCTCCTGTGTCTTCCTCCCAACTGCTGGAATTACAGGTAGGAACCTTCACACCCACTAGTTATTAATGCTATTTTTATACAATCTGTTGCATATATCTTTTTGCCCTATGAGTCATAATTCAATAGATTTTTTTTGTTACTCAAACACTTCTATCTTTTTCTATAATATTTTAAAATAAATATTTCTGCCAATTATATGAAAATCCATGTGCATGAAAAGAAACAGAAACAGACATTATTCACCATTAATTAGAGAAAGATAGTATCACTAATGATGTGATGATATTAACCAAGATACAATTAAGTCTATTTAACAATAGCCTACCCAATTTTCAATACCATCAAGAGGGTTAGAAGGGCTGAAGAGATGGCTCAGCGGTTAAGGCACTTGCCTCCAGTGCCTAAGGCCTCCGGGTTCAATTCCCCAGTGCCCACATAGGCCAGACCCACAAGGTGGTAGCCCTGGTGCTCTCTCTCTCTCTCTTCTCTCTCTCTCTCTGTATCTCTGCTTGAAAATTAATAAATAAAATATTTAAAATAAATAAGTAATAATAAATTAATTAAAAATTTAAAATATTTATTAAAAAGAGTGAAGAATATACTTTCTTGAATATAATTTAAAAATAATCATTGAATAATAAAATCAATATTGTATAATATAATGTAGTGCAATTTTTTGTTATATATTAATATAGCCACATAATGTAAAAAATTACCTTATAATAAAATGTCAATTTAAAAGTCAATGGTGGTAATTATTATGAAATCATCATAAAATTGCATCATTATTTATATCACCAGTCTTGTATAATTTCACTGAAGAGTAACTGCTCCCCATAGTAAAAACTGATGAGAGAAGACACAATAGTTATTAAATGTCTCTATATGCACCTGACACTGTCTATTAAAATGATGATTTAGAACACTATAGGCACCTAATTCTGTTACCTCTATCAAGTAAATAGAGTATGCGTCTTATATTTAATGCAGCTGTTACTTATAATAAAAATAATTGTTTGAAATTTTTTAAGAGATGAGTTACTATGCTTTCTATTAGTAGCTCATAAGAATCAACTCAAACTAATTTAAGAAGAAAATTATTCAATTCTGGGAGCTAAGAGGCTTATGCTTATTGGAAGGGCTGCATGAGTAAACTCTGTCTCCCAGGGCAGCAAAGCAAACTTGCTTTTCCAAAGGAACCAAGGCGTAGTCCCAGACTTCAAGCTGGATAACCAGCGAACCTAGCCAGGATGGCTGACTGCAAAACTCACAGCCAAACTGTTAACCCAACAGTGACCTTCACTAAGCCAGTTAATACACTCTGAAATCACTTCAGCTCAGCTTCTGCTTAAGCAGCAACAGCTTAGTCTTTACCCCCAAATATCCACATCTGTCCTCAACCTCTGTACCATGTGAAGCTAGCTGGTGGAATTTACATGGCATGCCAGACCTGTACTCTGTGGAACTTTGGGTAGTCTTGTTTCTAACTTTCCAGTCTCATATATAATAAAAACAGAGCCAAACAGGATCACATAACCAAACATGCAAACAGGATCTCCCCCTCATATAGTTTTAAATTACTGATTTTATGCTTCATGCCTTCAGCCAGTTCTTGCAATGAACACTTGAAATTCAAGCATTGCGGATTTCAGTTACTTTTCAGGAAACACCTTGAAGAAGGAAGAGTTTGCAGCAGCCCACAGTCCTTCATGGACATCCAGCAGCAGGAGTCGGCTGGCCATGTATCTGAGGTCAGGAAGCAGAGGGCTAACAGAGAGTTAGTTGTAGCAAGTTAGAATACTTCAAAACTCTCCTCTGGTGACCCTCTTCTTCCAGCATGGAAGCCTACAGGAAACATTCCATATTGAAATCAAATCACCATAGTTATTATCATCTACTGAGAATCTGTGATAAATGCATAAATAAGAGTACACATTCTTAATTGTACCTACATATAATGTCTTCTCAACTTTTAAAACTAAGTCTATAATTTGTCCACAATTTTATTTGTGATGATCTCTCATCACAAATGGAAGCATTCACTAGAAACCTTAATCATGTTTATGAGTCTTCAAGTACTGAAATTACCTGGAGCTCAGCATTCAATCATTCAATGGCCAGTCATATTCCAAGCTTTATTCCAAAGGAACTTAAGTGTGGCTTTAGGTTTTGGTAATTATCATACATTAATTGAAATCTGAATTTGATCAGTTTTCAGACAGAGGCAAGTTCATTTTGTTCTAAGTAATTGGCCCTGTTTCAAATGAAAAAGAAACTAAACAGACATTTTTTCTTAACTGAAATCGTCTTGTGACAGAAAAAGACTGAACCTTGAATGAAGCTACACTTAGCAATAAAACTGCTTTTAGAACTACAAATTAGTACCATATTTTTAAAACTAAAAAGCCACAAAAATTATGCTAAGCACTTATAATGACATATACCTTGACACAGAAACTGAGACAGATCTTAGCATTACAACTTTCTTTAGGAGGTAATAGATCTATGGGAAAAATTAAATACCTTAGACAAGGTAATAGCTTTGTAAGTCATAGGATGTAATTTGCATGGACTTTTTTTTCTTCTCATTTGATCGTTATGGCTTGTAACAAATTAAGGAACATGTAGTAGGTTAAAACATGACACGTTTATTGTCTCACACTATGCCAGAGAGGTTTAGTTATAATTAGTATTGAAAATATCGCAGGCTTTAGTCAGATATGAACAGAAAATCGGTATTATCTGGAAAATAGATGAAGAAATATATACCTTCTTGTTCATTCAGGTTGTCAGAAGAATATATTTCCTTGTATCTGTGGGTCTGGGGGCCTCTGATTTTTCTTGGCTATGTCTGAGGGTGTCCTCAAACCTTTGCTTCCTGAGTGGTGGCTGTATTATTTCCCCAGGACATGAAACTCCAGTCAGCAAGAAATAATGTCACATGTAATAGAACAGAACCACAGAATGTTATTTCATGATGCTACTGATCTGACCCAAATTGTGAGGAAACTGGGAGGAGCTTGGATCTACAAGGATATGAGAAGACATAAGGAGGAAAGTTGGAGGCTCGTTTTGCTGTCTGACTGCCATGGTTCATACTTGAACTCCCAAAAGATTGCTCCCATTCTCAAGAATGCATCGTTATCACTACTCAAGAGAGCCTGGCAGTGGCTCAACTCAGCGAACCCCTTTGTACTTCAGAATCTAAACAAAGCTAGATTCGGATAAATGTTCTTTCTTCTAAGTCTAGCATCATTGATTGATGAACTTGAACAGATGAGTTGGGCTCCCAGCCTCTCTCACCTGTCACACAAAGTTAACATAGACAAGGGACTGTAAACACTCCCAGGCATGGATGGAAGGCTCACAGAGGTCCACCTGTATAGATTTCTTTAATTGGATTTTGGTGCTGGGCAGATTGCCATGACTCCCAGCAATCCCACAGGATTCTGGTTGCTGTCTTCTAGGTCAGGGTAGCACATGATTTATCCCTTATCAAAGGACAAGGACAACGACTTTCTATGTCAAAAAAGTGTTCTACAGTTTGCTCAGAATTTACACAATATTGTAATCTTTGTCCTGAAGACATTTCTCAAGTTGAGTTCTCTTATATCTCCAAGCCCCTAAGAAGTGTCTGTAAACACAGTCAAATTTTAGATTTTATTTTTTTTTTCAGCAGTTCCTTCCTCAACTTCTCTTTCCCCTCAAACAGTACTCAATAACCAGCAGGCAAAACTGATTCTACACAGGAATCTCTGAAACCTCAGCTTTATACTCTATGCAGTTACACACCCAAGGTCATTAAACTTCTGCTTTCAATATTAGTCATGTAATAAGTTGTTATTGTCTACCAAACATATAACAAGGGTTTCTTCATCAATTTTCCAATAATATCATCCTTGCTTTTTTTTTGTTTAGTTTTGTTTTGTTTTTCGAGGTAGGGTCTCGCTCTAGTCCAGGCTGACCTGGAATTCACTATGTAGTCTCAGGGTGGCCTTGAAATCACAGCAATCCTCCTACCTCTGCCTCCAGAGTGCTGGGATTAAAGGTGTGCGCCACCATACCCAGCTTCCTTGCAGGAAAACTCATATTACTGCTGAGGATCTATGCAAAGAAATTTAGGATTTAAGCATCATATTTCCTCCCAATTTCTCTAATGCCTGCTGTAAACTACATGCATAATTTTAGGAATATTTTGCAACATAATCTCAATCTTGGGCACCAATATCTATATTAGTAATAATATATGATGATAATATATTAATTACTATCATATTTATTAGTATATATTAAAATATATTTACATAGCAAAATATATTACTATATAATAATAAAATAATAATATATTTATTACTGCTTATCATATCATATGCATGAAGCATTTTAAAATAATGCACAGGTAATATTTAATTTCTATGTAGCAAAATTTGGTAGCCACTTCTTTTGCTCTTATGAATTCTCATTAAGCTATAACCAAACATCATTTGGGATGTGTTCTTATCTGAAGATACTAGGGGAAATCCACTTTCTCTCACACATAAGCATCCCTATTTACAGAATTCATTTCCTAGTAAGTGTTGCACAACGAGATCCACTCCTTTCTGTGTGTTATGTGAAGGTCTTCCTTAACCCTGAGTGGAAACCCTTATATCTAAATGCAACTCTTCAAGAGCAAAAGGTGTCAGATAAGGGTTTCTAGAAGGAAATCAGGAAACAATAATACAATTACATCTCTGAATGTCTTATATCCAGTTTCACACTTTCTCATATCAGGCAATGGAAAAGAGTTTCCACTTTTTCCTGTCTCTAGGACAGAACTAATCTTCATGACAAAATTTTGAAAGTGTGTGTGTGTGTGTGTGTGTGTGTGTGTGTGTGTGTGTGTGTGTCTGTACTTACATATTTGTGAGAAGACACGTCTTGTAGATGGAGGTTCAAGTATGCCCACATGCATGTGGAGGCCTGAAGACAATACATAGTGTTATCCTAGGGACGCCATCCACCTTTTTTTGAAGTCTCTCAATGGCCTAGATGTCACCAGTTAGACTAACTAGCTAGTGAGCTCCCGAGGTCCTCCTCTCTCTGTCTCCCCTGTACTGGGACTACAGGCACTGTCCCTTCCAACATTTTTACAATGGAGACTACAGAATGAATTAAGAGCTCCATGCATGTGAGGCAATCACTGTGATCACAGATCCATTCATTTGCCTTGATTTTTTTTCTCCTTATTCACTTTTTGGATCTGGAAAATTATTTGTGAATTGTGGTAATGGTGCATGCAACACCAAAAACTATTAGATGTACAATGTCATAAATTAAAACCTGTCAATGTTAAAGGGTATTTGTAAAAATTAATTTTCTTATTCTCATCACCGAAAATTGTGGAATTCATTTTTAAAAGTCAAATGATAACAAGTATAGGATGCTCAAAAATCGATATTTTAACAATATATGTTTCTTGTTTCCTATGACAAGACACACCTTTCACTATCTCTGAATGCATACTTATTAAAAAACCTTTGAGGAACAACTTCATATTTTTAAGTTTTTAATATGCCATTTATATTGTGTATATCCAGGTGATGTGTCTACATGAAAACCATTAAATTATATTTCTTAAAGGTTGTAAGAAATTTGTAATCTAGCCCACATATTCTAATCTTTTAGGAAAATTGTCTTTTCTAATATTCTCAGCATTTCTTTTGTAGGAGACTCTTTGGATTTCTACTAATCTGTAGTTGTTTTGTACGTATTATTTCTTCTCAACATTTCCATCCAGAGACACATTTTAATGCCTGCCAGAAATTAGCCAGAATCCTCAACATAATTCTTTTTTGATTCTTTATTTGAAATGCTTTTTGATAGTTATGTCCCATGATATACTTTTTATTGTCTACCCAGACACATTCTTCCCACACAGATGATGACCACCAGCTTTTATTGAGACGCATTTTGAACACTGGGCTTCACACAGAGCTACAGATAGATAAACAATGAGGGGGACAAATCCTGATTGTAAACTCACTGCAGTGATTCTGAATGAATAAATCCAGTCTTTCTTGAAAAGATTATTTTTCTGATATGTGGTTGCAGTGTTGGTGGATAAGTTGAGTGTAGTGACTCTGGTCTCAGTTGATGTGGCAGAATCTGATGACCTCAGCCATCCATGGCTACTGAATCTCATTCCATGGATATCCATGTCAAAAATATTGGCTAGTGTATAAACCACCACTTTTCCCATGGTCCGATTCTCCACCTTCTCTCTGCTCTGGACATTGTGATAAACGAAATTGTTTTCTGTAGAAAAAGCACAGCCTAGGCTAAAAGCTTATAGCAATCTTTAATAACTACTACAAATATTGATCCTTAATGTGTACAGGACATTATAGAAAAATGAATCTGAATATATAAGTTTAACATCACGTTTTAGGTCAATACATGAAAAATAGAGCTTTATTCATCAAAGAAGAAAATTGTTAAGAATAGGTAGAAAAGAGACATGATGAGAATTGAGCTTTATAATTAATATTTGCCTAACTCTAATGCCTTTTCCACTTACTACCTGAATAGATCACTTAGAGTTTACCCAATAACTAAAAGAAAATTATATGGTCTTTATTTTTCTTAACTTTCATGACAAATTTTCTGAATTTCCTATTTCTTCCCTGTAGCTAATTTTTTTGTTGTTGTTTTTCTAGGTAGGGTCTCGCTCTAGTCCAGGCTGACCTGGAATTCACTGTGTAGTCTCAGGGTGGCCTTGAACTCATGGTGATCCTCCTACCGCTACCTTCTGAGTGCTGGGATTAAAGACGTGTGCCACCATGCCCAGCTGGTAAATTTGTTTTAAGAAGACATTATGGGTGATATGAGATTTATTGTTACTGCTCACCACAGAGGTTACTATCTTATCGAACAAGGGCCATATATGTGAAGATAGAAACATTTATGCATAGATTATTTTCATAAATGGAAGGATAAAAATGAAAACCCAAGATGGCTATATCAAGAGGATGAGAAGGCAAAGAAACCACAGAAGGCCTAAAATTTTAAGATGCTGTTTTACAGAAGTTACTGAAAAAGTGGTAATATTTTATGTAATGAAAAAAGTACAGGGGAAAGGGAGATGGCTCAGTGGTTAAAGGCGCTTGCTTGCAAATCTTGACAATTGGGTCCAATTTCCAAGCTTTCATGTAAAGCCAGGTCAAAAAGTGGCAAGAACTATAATACACACACACACACACACACACACACACACACACACACACACACACATGCATATTTGAATCCATGCTTAGTAATGTAATTTATAAAGCATGTTTAGAAATGCCACTGGATATAACTATATGTTTTTAAATATATTTTATTTATTCATTTTCAAGCAGAGATACAGAGAAAGAGAGAGAAAGAGAAAGAGAGAAAGAGAGAGAGAGAGAGAGAGAGAGAGGAGAGAGAGAGAGAGAGAGAGAGAGAGAGAGAGAAAGTGCACCAGGGCCACCACCTTGTGGGTCTGGCTTATATGGGTACTGGGGAATTGAACCCCGGGGACTTGGGCACTGGAGGCAAGTGCCTTAAACACTAAGCCATCTCTCCAGCCCATAACTATATTTTTTATTAGGGTTGCTTTCCTT
>PVHP010030307.1:0-21958 GCA_004024765.1 Zapus hudsonius
CTAATTCTATTCCTTGGTAAGCACTTTTTATGTGTGGTATTATAAATTGTGGCCAGAAGAATGAGTGTGTCTTCTATAATCTCAAGGAGAGGATGCCAGGTTTTTATGCAAGTGACTTTAACCACTGAGTCATCACCCAGCCCCTGCTCTATTTTTAATTTAAAGCTATACTCATAGTTAACAATGTTCATAAAATATAGATGTTCTTAAGAAGCTAAAATTTATGTGGGCAGGTTTGTTCTGGAAAGTATTTGTCTTGTCTTTTTTTCTGATTTGCAAGCATTTAATTTTCTTTTTACTATTAAAAACGACCTTTTATTTATTACCTTGAGAGAGAGAAAAACAAATGAGTTAGATTGAGAGAGACAGAGTGAGTATGGGTGTGCCAGGGCCCTCTACCACTTCAAAAGAACTCCAAAATCATGACCACTTTGTGCATCTGGCTTTACATGGGCACAGGGGTAAGGAACCTGGGTCTTCAGGCTTTGTAAGCAAGTGCTTTTAACTGCTGAGCCATCTCTCCAGCCCATTATTTTCTGTGTTTTAAGGTGAATGGATTGATACACTTTGAAATGTACATTACCTGTGGTGTTTTTAAAACTTATTAAGGTGCATTCATGAAATGGGCACTTATTTTCTGCAAATAATTAACACTGTAAAAATTCATTCACAGATATTGATAATCATAGTTTTCCAGTAATACCACTCCACCAACTGTCAAGTAATAAAGAAAGATGATGTGTCCTCAAAGAGAAATCTACTCATGATCACATTCTGTGCTGTTGTCAGTAACTCGAGTGCCCTTCACTGAAGAACAAGTGCCTTTCCATCCTCTGAAGGTCACGATGTCCTTCTCTCCTAAAATCCTGCATCATGACTCTGTCACCTCATGAACCCTATAGAACCATCTAGACTCTCACATTTCCTATATTGTTATCTTTGTTTCTACCTCATTTCTGCAGTCCTTCTTGCCAAATGGGAACTTGCTCCTCCCTGTCCCACACACATTAGACACTATTTTACTTCATTTCTGAGATGCTTCCTGGCATTTCTTCTGAGCCTCAATGAGCTCTCTTGACACTCTGCTTTGTGTTCTATGGGTCCCCACTTTTTATATGTTGGTCTCAATTCTCAACTCTCATAATATTGAGGATAACAAAATCCCACCAGCATGTATTTTTAACATCCTTATCACTTATTGGAAAGCTATTTTTCATATATATAGTCTGTGCTAATTAATTAATGTTAGCATGTATGAATTTTACTCAAAATTAAGATTTTTGATCTGATATTTTACATATGCCAATAGATGCTCTAGAGTAAAAAAAAAAGTATTCTTTAACAAGTGACATAGATTCTGACTCTCTAGCCCATGCTGACCTTGAACTTAATATGTCATTTAGTCTGGAATCAAATTCAAGGAAATTGTCCTTCCTGAGTGAGACTGCAGATTGTTAGGATTATAAAATGTAGCTACCTAGGGAGGGGATTGTTAATTTTGCTGTATAAAAACAATATTCTTTGAGATTATCACAGTGACACTATCAAGGTCTAAGTTCTGATTGCCAAAAGCTTATATTATTTACAATAAAATAAAACCATCTGATTAAGTCTCTATAACCTCGAATGCGCCTGCCTTCCTCAGATGATAAAATTGTAAGAACTGAAAGTCATTTTCTCAGTTCACTTTGCCCTCATTGGGGAAAAAAAAAGAACCATCCCTGAAGTATTTGTTATCTCTGTCAGGCTGAAGGACATGTACTCAGAAAAGTAGATAAATGTAATCAGTCTTCAGTGTACAATGAGATTTTTCTCTATTGATTTTTTCCCATAATGCTTCAGTAGGAAAAATAATCTACTTTAATTTTTCCTGTTCTTAAAAATAACCATCTATATATTATTCATTGTTACAACCTGCAAAGTGAAAATTTAACATGTTTTTACTTTTAAATTATATATTTAAGGTTTAAAAAGCGATTTAGTTATATAATAATTATTTTGAAATGACTATTGGATTTTTAAGATTTTTAACATTAAATGAAAACTTTAGTTTATAAACATTAGGTTCAAAATAGATATTAATGTAATATATTTTTATTTAAGGTGATATTTAATTTGTTTTAATGACAACAAATTTGAATCAAAGTCATGGTTTTCACAAGATGTGTTTTATGAGATGTGTTCTGGTCTTAAAATGAAAATCAAATGACTCAATAGGCTTTGAAGCTAAGCACAGTTGAACTTGGACCATGAGGCCCTTCCTTTCTCTAGAAATCTCATTCCTCAGCTTCTAAGTTGTCCTGGTCAACCGGGCCTTATCCGTGCCGTCAGTACTAACTTACCCAAAGGCTTTGTGTGTGGCATGGAGCCTTGCCATGACTATCTGGGACATGCTACTTGGAAGACCAGAAATGAGTCTATCTGAATCATATCTTTCTTTTCCCAATATTCAGCTGAGGCCACAGTGAGACAACTAATCACACTGATAAGTGAAGATATATCAGAACAAAGGAAATGACCACTAATTATGTTTTTTGTTGTTGTTTTTTACTTTCGTGAAAATATTGGACCCACTAAGCCACTCCCGCTATGTACATTTCTGATTAAGTGAAGTACACTGAGTATAAAAGTCCAAAAACTTGCTAGTATTTACTTACTAGCTGCATTCTGTCCATCAAGGCATATATTGTAATGTGTTGACTTACTCTTTTTGGATAATTTGTCCACTCTGACATTCATAAGTCTTTTTTATCACATCTGTGAACTAACTCCAAATCAATATCCAGAATGCCATTTTCCTTTTCATAAATCTTTATGTAGTGAATTCTCTACTATAATTTTATAGTCATCACATATTTGTATTTTATTAAGATCTAAGACATTGTTCTGAATTATCTTTGCTTCTAGAAATGCATTTCTAGAATGATTTTTTTGTTTGTATATGTGCAACTATGTGGTTATGTGTTTGTAATTTCTTACAGAGTAGTTTCCATCTTGGACTGTTTCATAGGAAATAACAATGACCTCATTACAGAACTTCACCTTAGACATAATTCCCTTGTTAATTTCATCTTCAAAGATTGTTCTGGATAAATTTTCCATAGGAAAAATTTATGACCTAGGTCTTTAATTATTTCTGTAAGACATACTGGCTTTTCAATATTCTCAAAGAATATTTAAAATAAATAAAAGCTGCTAAGAAACATCTTTGGAAAAATATTATCATGTTCTAATTTCCTTTAACTTAGTAGTCAGCATTTTGTGTAGTCTGAAAATTATTTCCTAAACAGTAAATTGATATCAAAGTTATATTTTATTTATGTCTCTAAGAATTATTAACTAAGGGGTTGAAAAATGTGCTGATAGGCAACAGTGATGTGTGAGTGTCCAGGACTGATAATTTATGGCCAGTGAAAACTCAGTGTACATATAAATTCAACTCTTCAAACTCTATGATAGCTTTCCTTTACTTTGATAAATCTGGAGATTTTAAAATAAAGGTGTTAAACGTTAAATGACTGGTCAATTTCCAGAACATTTTTATATCATCACTATTTTACTTGTTAAGGATGTTTTACAACAAATCAACATAGAAACATATTTCCAAACTACAAAAGTGTCATTTTTATCTTTGTGCTTAGACTTAATATTAGGGGCTAAAGTGCAATGTCTTATCGTAATATATCATCAAAATCAGGTGACTTGTGACTGCTCTGTGCTATAAAATCAAGGACTTTTTTTTCAAGGACTTTTTTGTTAGTACTCAGAACTATTTTGAGAGTCTTCAGTTTTATGAAAGTCATTGAAATACATGGACACTCTTTTACAAAATCTCAAATCAAAAGCAAGTGGACTTCCAAGACCTGACCTCCCTGGTCCTCTTTGCCTGTGGATCATAAGGAAAACACACAGTGATTCTCCCAGGTCTCCATTCTTTCTGGTTGATATGGTTCCAGATTAGCATAAACAGGCCATGTGCATTCTAGTGTGTCTTGTGATTTAGCATTACCTATGAACGCACCCCAGGTTGATGGAAACACGGTTAAACAGCATGTGGGAAGGTAAGATGTTGTAAAAGGCTTAAATTACATTTTACTCCTTAGACTTAAAACAAAAACTGAGAATTATTTAAATTAAATTTACTTCCCACAAATTTGAACTGTAAGATGATATCACAGGGCAGGTTCAAGCAGAGGCAAATCCTAAAATTTGCATGATCAGACAGGAAATGTCATGTAATATTTTGGGACACTAAATTATGTTGTATTTAAAGATTAAATTTTTAAAAAATCCTGTTCAATTATGTCATATTTCATGGATTGAAGAATTTTAATTTATTGGGAATAAATAAATGAGATCACTTTGAAGAATAGGAACATTATGCTGTCATTATTCAAGTCAAGTCAATAGCACAAGAAGGAAAGAAAAACATTTAAAACAATTCCGAAAATAATTCCAAAAATACTTAGAAAATTAGATTGTTTATGAAAATATGAAAATAAGTAAAATTGTGTTTTATATATTTAGTTAAAATTAGATTTTTCTATTGCAGGTCTCATAAAATTTTCAAATGATAATATCATGTTTATGTAAAATAAAGGGAGATGCATCATTCTAAGCTAATGGAATGAGAAAAATGAGATATTATCTGCAAGGCTTCATGTAGTTGAGCACTGCAACAGGCAGAGGTCCATTGATTATACATGTTCATTTGATCCCCACAACAGCCCTGTGAGGTAGGCAAGAAAGACGTTCTTTCTACTTTGCTGTTTTAAATCTTGAAACTCAGAGATTCTCAAGGAAAGGTATAAGCATGGCATGTCTAATTCTGTCTCTTGTACCTGGTCTGAGAGGTACCAAATATGTAAAAACTAATGACTGAGAATGCTGGAGCCCATATGAAGAAAGCCTGAATGTGAAGTTCGACCATCAGTCTGCAAGCAGATGTTAGTTTTGGCACTACAATATGATCAGACTATTGTGTGTTCATGTGAGGGATGCATACTGTCGACTTCCCAAGATCAAAAATAAGTGAACTACATTGAAGTATAATCCAGTCAGGAGAATTTTTGATGATGATTTTCAAATATTAAAAATGACCGAAATCAATGATATTTATGCCTAAAAGAGAAAACAGAAACTGCTTCAATGTTACAGGATGAGACTTGTAAGTATTTTTGAATTAAAACCTTCTCTTACATATCCAATCAATAGAGTCTCTCTTCAACCATTCATTCCATCCATCTTAGAAAAGAAAAGAAAAGCAAGCAAGTACTGTTCAGACAAAGGACGATGGACAGGACAGAGACATGGTCTCGTGCTGAGTGCAGAGCACACCAGGTGCACCACAGTTGCATACGTCAGAGTGCAGGCAGCAAATCCCCATGCTCCACCAACTTTGTGTGGAGAAGAGAGGTGGGGAGGGCAGAGGGAAATGGTACATACAAGTCCAGGACAGAGTGGCCAGTATGCTGGGAACACCTCATGGAATTCAAACATGAGCTGAAGCCAGGCGAATGAGCTCTGTCACATTAACAGACTGTGGGTCTCAAGTGTCCACACAGAAAAGTGGCAAAGGAGGTTGTGACAATTTTTAGGTTTCCTTGTGTAATGTGTCAGGACTATGAAGCCCTCTCTTTGTAGTTTTTCTTTGGGGAAAAGAAAATCACAAAATAGTGAAACAAATATCCATTATTTGGCTTATTGAAGATATGCTTATTTAAACAGTACCACAGACTTTATTGAGCTTTTGAAAATATACACAAAGAACAATATCTTTTGTTTTTCTGTGTGTGTATGTGTGTGTGTGTTTATATTTCCTCCAATTCAATAACCCAGTTTTGATCATAGAAAGGGCACTTGTTTCTACAGGAGCTGTGTACAGCAAGCTCAGTTCCAAGTACTGTTTCCACATGACTTCCTTCTCATTCCCAGTCTCATCTCCACTTCTCAGGAAGCAAACTCAACAAGGTTGGAAGAATGGACCCCACCCCCTAAGTTGTTCTTTCCGATTCTATTTCTCCATAGAGTTCAGCTAACTTTTTAAACTCTGGCCCCCAGTCTCCAAGGTAGTGGTAATCCTGGTCCGATTGTGTTGTTACTGATTCCAGTGAGCTGATGGATCCAGCTTCTGATCGCTGACCCTCATAGGCATAAGTTTGAAGAGAGTCATAAGGGGGGACACTGGGGTCCAGGTCTGCTTCCACCAGTCTTTGCTTAATAAACTCGTGCACATCTAGGCTGTCCAGGCTGGATGATGTCTGGTGTCTGGGAGGGAGCTTCACTTCAGGCTGGATGTCCCGGCGGTATTTGAGCTCCTCTGCAGCAGAAGGATTCCTCAAGGCTGTGATGTCAAAGGCCTCTGTGTCTTCTTCCCCACCCCCCTCGTCATCATAGGTGACCACATTTTCTCGCACATCCTCCTCTGAAATGATTAAGGGCTCCTTTTTGCTGCGCCTCAGGGTGATAAAAAGGACTACAATCGCTGCAGAAAAATGGAAAGAAGGAGACATGTTAGGAGGAGAGAAGACAAGAAGGCATAAATGAGCTCTCAGTATGAAGCACTGAGAACAGCTGGTGTGATCGGCTTGGGTCTTCATGAGTACTGCAGTATAAGCTATTATTCAATGTTTACTGATGGAACACCATGCCCCGGTCATGATATAAATACTCTGTATCTCAGATGCACATTCATCTAAATGTACTGGATTTTATCTAGGAACCATCATTATATGTAAATGTTAAGAAACAGTTGTTCTTTCACTAGGGAAAAAGAGCGATGTTTGTGGAAAGCAATGGATGTATGCATCTACCTCTGTCTGAGCTTCTAATTGAAAACCACAAAGTGTCTTTAAGTGTCATTTCCTCCCATTGAAAAGTCTCTATTTATCATACACTGGGCATCTCTGCTCATAGTTTTGATTCAACCAGGAGGCTACTCAAGACAGACCATCTTATCTGTAAAAACTACCTAATGTATTATACTACACTCTTCGCCTTCAGTTCGTTCCCTTTGAGGTTGAGGAAATTTAACTGCATGCATAATAGGAAAATAGCATCAATACTGTTACAGATTTATGGAGATAATTTCCATCCTTCACCAAGTGTAGCGTTTCATTCCTTGTGTGTTTGTATCATATTTGTATAATGAAATGTGAGGGATAAGGCTGTGTTTTTTTGTTCTGATGACTTGTGTGTTATTTCTCCAAAAACTCATGAAATATTTATGATGTATTCTGATTCAAAAATAATACCAGTTATGTGTACCTTGCATATTCATATCTAGCTCTTTCTAGGTATAGCTATTAGCTAGACATCAGTCATTCTTACATTTGATATCTGTGTGATACAGGCAAATGTACAGCTTTCTTACTTTTGGATGTTGTTTAAATTTCCATCAGGACATCAGGGTATACATGGTCTTATGAGTTATAGAAAAGTTCAGATCAATTCAGCATGGAAAGTTGAAACATGAATAAGCATCTTTAATGTGATTGATGTTATTAATGTCCTTTAAAACGAAACTTTATCTTCATGTGTTCAGAAACAAATTAAGAGTGGGCCCTAAAGTCACAGTTAATTTTTTTTTAGGAAAAATGAAACTAATTTACTGAATAAATGTAGTCCTTTTATGAACATGTAGTAAATAGGTAATACAGACTTCAATATTAAGGTATTAATTGGGCAGTGAGTTTAGCTGTTAAAATTAAATATTATTTGAGAATTACACACTATGAAATTGTTTTACTGTGTAATAGTGTTACTGAGTTTTTCATGAAAGCCCAGAATTTAACGTCAAAATTAAGTTTGAATTATACATGACTAAACTGAGTCTAATAACCACTTTTCAATTAAAAACATAAATTAAAATACAAGATTTTTTAGACCCAAGTATAAAAAAATAATTCACACTTTTAGAAAAAGTGGAGAAACAAGATGGGCCAAATATTGCAAATATTTTAGTTACCCTAGAAGTTAACTATTTTCAAAAAGTTGACAATTATAATTTTCATGAAATAATAAACATTCTTTTACACACTAGACTTTGAAATGTAACTGCTTGAGAGTTTCTCAACTGCTTTTTATGTTTTTTTTTAAATATTGTAGTAGGATATTAACAAAGCTGTATGAAAAGAAGTGAAGTCAACACTGTAGTAAAAATGACCCTGTCGCCCCAAGAGCTGTGTCTTAGAATATGGGCTCTGGAATTAGTCACCTTCCACTCAGAGCTCTGTTCTCTGACTTATGCCAGGAAACCCGAAGGCCAGAGTTTCTGCTATTCTTGTTGGCATATAGCTGGGTTTTAAGGTGGTGTGTGTGTGTGTTTGTGTGTGTGTGTGATATTTATTTTTTTAATTTTCAATAACAAAAATCTACATATTTAACGATAATAGAAATTAGCAATATGACTAAGAAATATGTTAATAAAATTTCAAAATTCTGATTTTTCTGGCTCCCTTTTCTATTATGCATTTTGTCTAAAAGACAGTATAAAAGTGTTCAATGCAGAAACGAAGCATTTCCCCCCCACACTCTGCACTCCACCTCCAAGTGCCATGTCACTAAGTGTAATTAAAATTTTCTTAACCGAATTAACCTCTGACCAGCTTTTGACATTATTCACTAGATCTACTGTATTATACAGATTCCCTTCTCCTGACACCCTTTCAGCTCTTGACTTTTGTGACATTGCACGTTACTAATTTTCTTTCTTTCTGACTTAATGCTCTCTGCTCTCACCTTTCTTGACTTCACATCAATGGGAGGGGCACACAGCTCTGTCCTGTCTGGTACCTATATGTTCTTTCACTGTGTAATTGACGGTGTGGCCGCCTCTTTGCAGAGCTCAGGAAAAATCAGGGCTCACCCAAGGCAAGAGACAGTCTTCTTTCAAACTATGCTAACTCACGTAGAACTATCAAAGGTCAATTTTGATATTCCCAGTTCTCTGGTGTGATTCACTTCTCTCCATCTGTGCTCAAAAGGAAAGCTTTGCAGGATGATTCCTACCCACATACGCAATCATAACCCTGAAACTCTGTGAGATTTGGACCCTCTTATCAGAAATGGCCCCCATACAACCCCAGGGCTTGGAGGGACTTACCCAGGAGAATGACAACACAGAGAAGAATAGCAATTAGGGCTCCTGTGCTCAAACCAGCCGAGGACAGGAAGGCTTCTGCGTGGCAGGTCCGCACTCGCCCATCTCTCTCGCATGCACAAACCCTGATGGTGAGGGTGCAGCTGCTGCTGAGAGAGGGGATGCCACCATCAGAGATCATAATGGGCAGAAAATACACATCCTGCACACTTCGACTAAATCTCCTCCGCCTTGTCAGAATGCTCGCTGTGTTATCTATGACAGACATAAGCAAAACAAAATAGACTCAGTAAAGCTGCCGTCGAACAGTCACAATTCGTTTCATGGGTAAAATGGGGAGATGCGAATTTCTGTTCAGCTGATGAAATGGACAATGTAAAATGAAGGGGCAATTTTCTTAAGGAAAATCTATTATTCATTCTCTAATAGAGGAACATATTTTCAAAGATAAGAGTGCCAAATGATAGGGGTAAGGAAAACGGTGGGAGAACAAGGGAAACAGGGAGCAATAATCGCTTCGAACATAGGTAGAGCAGCTGAAAGATTGAACAGGTATAACAAGGGCCCAGAAACAGTAAGTAGCGAGACCCAGGGTCCTTCCCAAACAGCACGATCTGATTGCAAAGATATTTGTATTTTTTAGCAAACTATTCAGAGGCTGTCCATGCACTAAAAATGTTCACAAACTGCTGGTTTCCATGGAAACAGCACATTGACCAATACACCTTTTCAAACTTGCTATGGTGTGAAACCCTCTTGTGAACTGAACACACCATGGGAAAGTTAATGATGACTAAAAGACCTAATTATCTTTGTGTGCTTTTAAGTGCATGGACTATAATCAATACCTGAATGATGTACTTTCATCAATCCATGCAAACTTACAAAGAGAGTCAATTCCTGACCTTGAAAGGCAAATAAGTTTGTATTATTTTCAGAGTAATAGACTGCAAGAGGTCCAGAATCACACAGGAAATCACTCATATTCTAGGACCATACTCAGAATTAAAATGCCTTTTCACCTCCTCGATAATTCATAACCAATTAGTGTTGATATCTTCAAACACATGCACCATTCTAACCAAATTGTCATTGTAATTTTTGTTCCATAACATGATGTATTTATTGCACCTTGGATGTACTGCTCAGATCCCTTTCTTAGGGACATTTTTTTTTTTTGCCTTAGATGCAGACTGTCACAGAAGGTAAGGTCATACCTTCTGCATCAACATGGAATCAGCTCAAGACTTCCAGGTCACAAAGGTCAATCAGTTTCCCACCCACTACTGTGAGTACTGCTGGACAAGCTTAGCTCTAGAAATGTCCCATGAGGCCAGATACAAGGCATTAAAACTTCATGACACTTTGACTTCTCACTTTGTCCATCGTTATTCCTTCTAGTGAGGTTTATGCGTATTTGTCTTAAGGGTAACATCCTACATTCAAAATTCTAGAGTCAGCAGGGTGGGGAGGTGCACACCTTGAACTCCAGCACTCAGGAGGCAGAGGCAGGAGGATCAGAGGGAGTGCAAGGCTAGCCTGGGACTACAGTGTGAGTTCCAGGTCAGCCTGGGCTAGAGTGAAACCTTACCTCAAAAAAAAAAAAAAAACCAGTAAGCAAACAAAACAAAATACAAATAAACAAACACAACTCTCATGTAAGCTTTCCAGAAACATCAACCTGTGGCCAAAAATATAAGCTAATTTTTTTGCACTGAAAAACTAAGTGAAGCATTCGACAATTATGAAGATTCTTGTCTGGATGTTGTAGTTATCACTTTAAGCACTGCACTGAATCAGAGTGGAGAAAGTGGACAGCTTGGGTTTCATCCTGATATTACTGATATTTTTGTTAGTTTTTCTTCATTTTTAATATATATATATATATATAGTGAGAGAGAGTGAGTGAGTGAGAGAGAGGCAGATAGAAAGAGAATCAGTATAAATGAACTCTGGTCATACGTGCCACCTTGTGCATCTGGTTTTATGTGGGTACTGGGGAATCAAACTCGGGTCCTTCTGCTATGCAAACAAATGCCTTAACCACTAAGCCATATCACCAGCCCTCCATCTTTTTGCATTTTATATAATGCTAACTATATTGCTTTGTTGTAATTAACTTTTATTTTATTAAAATAAGTTCCATCGATTCCTATTATATTCAAAGTTATTATCCTGAAGAGATGTTGAATGGATTAGGAATACATGTAGGAGAATTGCACAACTGGCCGACTAAAGAAGAAATGTAAAGCACTGGTCCCAGGATATCAGCATGCAAGATAAATGAGTAGTATGTAGATTAAGACTATCACACCACAGAAAGATGGAGTCTCTCTTTTATGGCTGTGAGACTATGTACACTTTGCATTGGTGATCATGCTAATTTTGAGAATAGAAATGTAGTGTGCTCAAAAACAAAATACAGCAAGGATATCTTTCTATCCTACTTCAGTTCTTAAACAGAAAGCTCTGGGTTATAATGACATAATTGCTTTTACTTTTTGCTCCTCCTGAAGGCTTGACTTTTGTGAAGGAAACGGTATTCAAGAAGCAATAGCTTTTCCTATAGAAAAGCTTAGTGCAGCAGAATAAGGAGATCTTGACAAAGGATATTCTGTACTTCACCGGGAACTGGACAAAATGTACTTTGCAGAATGGCCCCTGATCTTAAGTAAGAAACAAAATCCTGAGGATGAAAGTGAAGAAATAAAATATACATAATCCCAAATTCATGTGTCATAATATATGCATGTATGGATACACAACTATAGCCCTTTTATACATAAATAAAAGCAAGTAAGAATTCCTGATTAAAATTGAACATTTAGATAAGAGCAAAAAGAAATCTCTAAAATGAAAATACACTGAAAAAGCCAAAAACTAAAGTTTTAATTGATATTCAAGTGATTGCAATTTACAATAAGGATCAGAGAGAAGCAGCAAAATTAAGATCAAAATGTACTATGTAATATATGAAAATGTCAAAATGGGAAAAGAATAAATAAAAGATTAAAATCCTGATCTCACTCTCCCATGGAGATTCTGTTTGTATTTTTCAGAAGGCAGTGAGAGAGCTGGGGACAACTCAGTTCCACCAGGAAGACATGGGATGATGGCTGACATCTTGGCAAGAGATGAACCACCCCTGGCCTATCACACAGGGCCCATATGAAACTTATTAGAAAGTGAGGAGACAAACAGAAAACCAATCACCATAGCAAGTCAGATAATCCATGAAATGTCAATGGAGACAGACACCAACAATACACAACACAACCCAAAACAGAAGTCCAGAGACACTTAGAATCTCAACAATAAAGCAGACTTAAAACTCACCCACCATGACTCAGGGAACTTAGTGGAAGAGGGGGCTGAACGAATGTAAGAGCCATGGTGGGAGAGAATGTCCAGAGACATACCTTCTGCCCACTCAGCAGCAATGCACTAGGGGAAAAAAACATGGCTACCTTTGGAGCAGTTCACACCCCTACCCTACGGACAAATCCAGTATGCACACTTTGTACACTGAGGATGGACTCCAGTGGGGAGGGAAATGGGGGTACCATCACAGATTTGCTCATCAAATGTATATAATCATTTATAATAAAGATATTAGGAAAAAAATTAATGAGCAGAACACAGACCAAAACACAGATGGAAGGATGTAACGTCTGTGGGTGATGAGTGTTATTCATCAATCTCAAACAATGGCTAACAACTAATTATACATTTTACCCAAGCTTGGCTGTCACTGTTAACACTCAATACATTGGATGAAATGAAGCATGTAGAATACTTGGAGGAGACGCTTAGATAGCTCAGATATGAGATCAATACTGAGAGCTAATTGGGTTAGCAAGGACAAAGAAACTAGAAGATGTATGTCAGAGTGTAGAGTTTGGAAGCTTCAGATGTGAAAAACATCTAATCAAACAATATGTGGAATGATAGATAAGAGATGGGGGATGGGGACAGGTAGACCAGAGATCAAGTAGCTGAAATGATCATGGAAGTATTCAATCATATATCTGGTTTCTATTAATCACTTTTTTTTCTCTTTTCTTTCTTTTTTATTAAACAGTTGCTTTACTCTAGTTGATGCTGAACTGGACTTCATCCTGTAGGCCCACAATGGCTTCAAGCTCATTGCTGCAGTTTCGCCATTAACTTCATGTTGCTGGCATGAAGCCTCAGACCAAAAGCAGCTTGTGGAGGAAAGGCAATGGTTTTATTTTGGCTTACAGACTCATAGGGAAACTCCATGATGGCAGGGACATAGGCATGACATAGGCAGAGGCTGGATATCTCTTCCTGGTCAATATCAGATGGATATCAGCAGCAGGAGAGTGTGTCAAATGCAGGAAAGGGGGGGGGCTTGCCATAATACTCATAAGACCATCTGCTACAATATGTCTCCCTCAGTTCCAAAATTGCCATCAGCTATTAGGGGACCTAACATTGGGGAAAGCGTGAGTATATAAGGGACACCTGAATTAAACCACCACACTCATCATGACCTTCCTGCATCAGCCTTCAGGCTTCTGGGACTGCAGATGGGAGTCCTCAAGCTATACTGAGAATTCTTTCCAATGAGAATCATGCACTGTTCTGGTATAACCACTTTGAATGTGGTATTTCAAGCCAATGATGTTGGTATAGAAAAAAATGAACTAGGAGAGAATAAGGTAAAATGTGATGCCCAAAGAATTCTGATGTGGCCCAGAGAAGACTGGTCAGGGGTGAAATTTGATGATCAACTGTCTTTAAATGATTCCAGAACAAAATGGGTAAGTTTCTGAATTCACTTCTTTCAGAATATGATCAGCATAACACTGGCAATGTGAACACCCTGCATCATCAATTTCATGCTGAAATACTCCAGAACTGGTTCTTATATCTCAAAATCATGCTACACTTAGTTGGCAGTATAATATCATATCTAGTTCAGAAAACATGGAAACATACAAAAAATTGTGAAGATGTGAAAGAATTAATGATGTCTTTGGTGAGGGCTGGGGAGATAGCTCAGCAGGTAAGAGTGTGTTCTATATGAGAGACTGAGAAGCATGAGTTCAATTCCCAGCACCTACAGCTGGGCATGAAGGAACACAGCTACCTATGGCTGTCATCACAGTCATGTGGAGGGTGTAGACAAAGAATTTCTGGGGTTCTTTATTCTTCCTGTCTAGACACAAACAGCTCTATGTTCAGTGAGAGACTGCATCTCTAGGCATAAGGTGGAGGAATAATGGGTTCATGGTTAAATATCTTGTTGAATAGATTGTTATTAGGCTACACAATAGGAAATTAGAACGATAGTTATATGCTGCTTCTGAGATCAGATATAATTTTTTTTGAATTAACATTTTGAATCCCATTTTTGTTCACGTTTTGAAAGCTCCTACTTGGTATATTCTAATTTCTGCACTACTTTTGATAAACTGTCACAGAGTTCAAGTTAAAAGAAGTACGTTTTAAAATTATATTCTGTGCCAAATATAAATCCATTTTAAAATCTGAAATTAGAAAGCACTGTAACTTTGTGTTCTGTCAAAGTCCTTAGGTGATAATTCATAAGCTCCTTGTCCTTTCAAAAAATATCTTGCTAGACAATGGAGACTGAGAGACACAGCTTACCCCAAGTTTAGTCTAGCAGACCCTTCAAATAATCCACATCTGTAAGAACAGCAGAAGAATCCACTACTCTCAGTTCTGTATCTCTAATTAGACCAAAAGTTTAGTTTTGTTTGCTATTTTTCTAAAAAGGAATCTAAGACATAGAGTCTCCTTCTGACCCCAGAATAGATAGGGCTTCTTATTGGTTTTGACTTTCCCCTGTGCCTGCCTCCCTCAGCAGTAAGAGCCATTGATACTCAACTGCCCATGCATGAAGCAGTGTGGTGTGGTTGCCTGCTAAGCTGCTTTGACATAATAGGTACTTGATACATAACGATGTAATCTGCTCTCTGCAGGAATGTGTCTTCTGTTACAGTTTCGTATTATATTGGCACATGTTGGGAAATTAGCAACTGATGAGGGAACATGATGTATAATACTTCAGCAGCATGAACTGCTTAGAAGCTAATGCAGGCTCATTCCTCCACAGTGTTCCCTGATTTTGCCTTGTGTCTATTCCAGAATGATTCAGATCTCGGTGTCCAGACTCTGGAATCTGCCTGTTCATTTAGGTTTGTAAACATCCTTTGGCCCCACTTGTCTGTCTTCCAAACCAGAAATGCATGAACCAGCACGCAGAGTGTATTTCGATTCACACCCTGGAGTGCAGTCCTCTGACCATCTGCCACACTCCTGCTTAACAAGTTTTAAAATTCTGAACAAACACAGCCATCAAATCTCTATAGTTTTGGCTTTTGGAGTGATAAATATGTCTGGTAAATTAACTTATGTCCACGCCATTTACCTGACGTAGTATATACATCAACTAAGACCGTGTTCTCAAAAGAGACTATATATAAAACTAACAGTATTAAATTTTATCACATATCATAAAGTAGTTGAGATTTTTCCCCTCTTATTGTTCATGCATAACCTTTTCTCCTGAACAAAAAAAATATCTTTCTGACAGGAAGGAAAGAAGGTATACTTTTTACATCAACATTTGCCAAATTTCATTTAAAACTGTTGAGACCTTATTGACAATTAATTTATTTTACAAGGGTTACATATTATTCTATTTATACAACATGGTATGTTAGTGACTGAAAAATAAATATATGTGAAATAAAAATGTAAATATTACCATTAGAAAATCTGACCATGAATAACAGATGGGTCTGTAGATTTAGGAGAAAAAAGAACAAAGCACTAGTGAGGTATGAATATTATATTATATCATGACTATAATATCAATAGTCAAGTAACATATGAATGAAAGAGAATGGACAATCATAGTGAATGCCAAGTCAGTGAGCATTCATTTTTAAAAATAAACCTCTGGGCCAGAAGTGGTGCTGCACACCTTTAATTCCAGTACTTGGGAGGAAGAGGTAGGAGGATACTGTTTCAGGCCTGTATGGGACTGCAGAGTGAGTTTCAGATTAGCATGGGCTACAGTGAAACCTTTACTTGAAAAAAAAGATATATAAATTAAAAATAAAACTGAAACTCTGAACTTTAGGTAAAAGAAACGATTTATAAGCAAATTATAATATACAATCCCTGGGTAGTGTAAAAGCACCCATATTCGACACTGATATTTGAACTCCTAAAGACCATCTATCTACTCATTATTAATCATGTGTCTTCAGCCAGTAGTTTTGGCATGGAATGGGTTTTAGCATAGTATGAATGAGCAGAAGAAAGTGTGCCCCGAGGCACTAGCACTCAAAACCCTAATGAAAGTCATCAGTGAATATCTTAAGATACCTTCAGTGAACAGGTAATTCTGTTTTTCAAAATCGTTGGAAATTTCACTGGCCTTCATGTAGAGGGCAAGGCAGGGCAGGCAACCATGCAGGGTGGTGGTTCTCTGCAAGGGCAGTCCCCGGGCAGAGTGGAGCCTATAACTTCACAAGCATCCAGCAAAATAAAGTAGGAGAATGGTAAATTTAGCATCTTCAATTTTATCTTTCTACTTTCTCTGTGCACGTGTGACAGATGTCCTTTTGTTTTCATTTTAAGTGGGAGCATGACATGTGAAAGACAGTGTGGGTTGGCAGACCCAGAAAAGGAAAAACGCATATGTAAAAAAAATGAATTATTTGCAGATTTAAAAAAAATCAATGTTTATAACATTCAGAGAGAAAACAAAAGCATATTTTTCTACAGAAGGTAAAAAAAATCTAAATAAACAAATAACTGCTGTTGAAATTCACACTTTGCTATTTTAGGGTCAAGATTGCGCACAGTCAAACTTCTTTCCAGTGACATTGTATTTCTCTTCCATTAAAGGACAGTACAAGGCGATCGGTTGTGCCTGGATGAATGTCAGCCACCAGAGAGCCTGACACTTGACTGGTAGGAGAACAGCCACAGTAGAATAAAAACAAAGGGCCCAGCCTCCTCCCTGACACAAGTTAAGTGACTCAGCAGGACACAGTTGCTACAACATCCATTAGTGTCTTGTTGCTTATTTGGTATCTCAGGGAGGATTACGCGTGCACTACTTTGTTTAGGATTGGGAGAAATCGCTCAATGTTTTCTTGAAACCCTGTGGATAGAAACTGGATTTTAAATGGTTATGCTCTGTGGAGAAATTAAGCATATTATATCACCAGCTGTGAGCTCTTGTTTGAAGGACAAAAATAAACGATAGGCAGATTGAGTGCTACAAATCTGACAATGCTAAAGAAATATAAACTAAGCATTAAGAACATCCCCAATGTTTCTAAAGTGTATTGAACTAAATAACTATGGTGCTTTCAATGTACTGGGAAATTTGAAAGAAGACACTTTTAAAATATCTACACAGACAGCACAGAAAATATTTCTCATCACACCCCCGCTGCAATGTGAACTTAACCATCTGCCTCATTTCAACAAGTTCCTATTCTGCCACACAGACCAATATAGCCCTATTGTCCTTCGAACGTGTCTTTTGTCATAAATCACGAAAGAAATAATCCAGGATATGACATTTTCTTTTAGAAATTCATGTTATGCAAAAATGGACAAAAGAAAAATAAAATCTTTCAAACGCAATAACAAGATACAAAGAACAGAATCACGGTATGACTCTTAACTATCTTCCAAAGACAACACTTAGCCATGAGCCTGAGGATTAGTAGGAGTGCTGGAACCCACAGAAAGTGTCGCCTTCCAGAAACCATATGCCAATGTGGTCCTGCCCTTCCTGCCTCTCCTGCTTCCCAGCTGCCCCTGGTGAGCGGTTTTTCTCCATCAAACACTGTCCACAGCGTTCCTCCTCTTCACAGGCCCAAAGCCACAGACCCCTCTGAAGTTATGAAACTCCCAAGTGAGAAAATGCAGTCAACAACGTGACTAGTCTATATTGATGTTAGCAAACTCTCACAAAATTATAATTAGCTTCTAGAAAGACAAAAGCGTGATTGAGAAGCACAGACAGTTACGGGTGATCTCTTTCCCTTCTAAAAACTGAAGGATTTACAAATATTCTTACAGTTAGAATTAAGCCTGGGAATTAGTCTGGCAAATCTCCTCGCATTAAATCAAGCCTTGTCTCTGAAGAGCTAGCACGACAATGATGAAATAGAATAGACTTCTCATGTCAGATGGAGGATGATTTGTATTAGCGGATTAGGCCTTCCTTACATAGTAGCAAAGTCAGGGACAAAGCGATGATAAGCCCAGACCACTGGCTCAAGACTGTGTTCACTAATGCTTTGACATTTCAGTTATATTTTATTTGACATAGGTAATAGTATAAGGAAGTGAACTCATATAATGAGGATTTTGGTGTTAACATTAAGGTTTTAAAACTTAAATAGAAGACTGTAGAGGAATAATAACATATCAGTCAATAAACATCAGATATTTCTAAATATAGCATAGAATTACCTTCTAAACTTTGATTTAAAATTTAAGACTGTATTACTCCAAGCATATCAGATACTGATGAAAACTGAGTCATTATGAAGAAAAAGTATTCAGTGTTTATATTACAGTATATAGGGGACACAAAGTTTCCATTTGTTTATTCCCTAAATAAATTAAAATACCGCTGATTCTGCACCATTTTCCTTGCTAGACTTTCCTACTGAATAAAACTGACAATTCGCACAGGCAAATCATCATCTCCTACCTAGTTGAAGAACATACTCTCATTTTATCTGTTGGGATAGACTCTGTATTCTAAGGTCAAATTCCCATCAAAGTGAATGATTCCTCTACAGTTCCTTGCATTCCAGGGCCTTGGATTGTAACCCACATCTTATGTGAGCCTTCTTTCCTCAACTGCACACATCCAGGACTCTAAAAGCAAAAGCTGCCAGTGTTTGAATACCTTCCATTCTGGATGACTGGCATCACTGGCTCACACACCACACTACAAAGTTACACATCTGCTTAATGAGTTATCTATTTAAAGTAGAAGGAGGAAAACAATGCTAATCTAAGTCCTGACCACTGGATTTCTCTTAGAGAAAAACTTTCCAAGAAAGGTTGGGTAGTGTAGGGTAGAACAGTAATGCTGAGTGACCAAGAGTGACAGCTGTCTCTGGGTCCATGGGTTAGTTAGGGAGTTGCAGCACGCATCAACTCCCTGTTCGCCCATGGGGCTGGGTGAGCAGAGGCTTGGAATAGCTGTGAGTCGACAAGAGATGAGACTCTCGGGAAAACGTAGCAGTGGGCAGTTCTCATTTTATTGTATAGATAGCAGTTGTTTATATAGAGAAAAGTCAGAGGTAGAAGCATAGGAAGCAAGATCTGGGAGCAACTCATGAGTTTGATTGGTAGGGGCCAGTATTCTTTGGATACCTATTTTGCATAGATAAATTGAGGGGGCTACGTGACTCTATACATGGATATGTAGAGAATTGTGATGTCAGCAGAGGAAATGTAACCTTATTGTTTAGGTTTGTTATTGCAGCTGGACTAAGTTAGGCTTTGAACTGCCTGCTTATCTCAGGGCACAGCTGTGGCCTGCCTGGGGGCTGGAGTTTTCAGGATTGCTAAGATTTATAGGGGTCTTCAGACTTTGCCTCAACTTCCTTATCAGAAGGAGACAGTTTCAGAAGCCTGCCAGACTCAGCAAAACCCTACATCCTCCATGCCCCATTAGCAGGGTCCCACAGCTGTCTGGAGCACCAGAGGGACATGCCTGGTGGTGGTGGTTGTGTCTGTTGGGGGAAGAAATGACTGTGTATAATGTGTGCACTGATTCATGGGTAAAGAGCAATGTTTTTTGTCAGTTTTTTCTCCTTTACATTCAGGAAATGAACCTAAATAAATATTTTTTTATTTATTTGCAAGCAGAGAAAAATAGAGAAGAGAAACGCAGAGAAGGGGCAAGCTAGGACCTCTAACAGCTTCAAAGGAACTCCAGATGCATGTACCACTTTGTGAATTTGCTTTATGTGGGCACCAGGGAATAGAACTTGGGTTGTTAGGCTTTGCAGGCAAGCACCTTAACTGCTGAGCCATTGCTCCAGCCCTGATAAATGTTTATAAAAGCATTGTATTTTATAATACATTATTTTTGCTCTATATGTAATTATATTCTATACTCAATTCATTATTTTATTAAATCATGTTCTGAATAATAAGGTGATATGCATTCTTACTTTATTTTTACTTGCTCTTGATGGCTAGATACATTTTATTAATGGAATTTTACTATAAGTGTATTTTCTGAGTCATTCGACATTTTAAAATCCCTTCCATTATTGTCAAACGAGAGGTTTTAAATAAGAAGAGGATCCCTTTTCTAGTCTTTTTCCTTCAGATGTCAATTTAAAAAAATCCATTGACTAGTTGCTTGTTATTCTGCAATGATGACTTTCACTCCATTCACTTCTTTTACAATTTGATTTCATTGTCTGGGAATCTGTAAAACTGTCTCATCTGTCAAGTTAGGGTATTTTTCATAGATACACTGATAACCTTCCATCTTAAACCAAAATCTTCTGTCACTCAGGATAATCTCTGTAATCATTTCACTGTTTTTTCTCCCATTCTCTTATTCTTAAATTATTTTCAATGTACTCTTACACTACTTAGTAGATCATGCATGATTTCAAATCATGTCTGTAGCTCTTTGCAAGAATAAAAGTATAATCATTGACCTTTCTTTATTTTGTGAAAGAAAACATCAAGGCTCTGAGTTAGCCACAGCTGGGACATGGTCTCAAACACAATTCTCAGAGAAACTGGTGTCAATATGAGACAGCCAGGTTTTGAACCAAACACTGAGCATTCTTCAATGTCGCCTCTCCTTTGCTCCTTCTGAACAAAGCTTCAGCCTCCAACAGTGTCCATATGACTTAACCATCTTATTATAGGTTTTTAATTGACAGAATTTGCATGTTTTAACAAAGAAACTCACCTTTAAATATGCTTTCCCTTTCTAATATAAAATATTCCACAGTACATACTATCTACCTCAGTTTCTCAATGCACTTGGCACCTGCCATAAAATGTAACTTTCAAGTTCAAGAGGCTATTTGGAGTTTAAATCCCAGGAGATAGTAGATGGTAGATTTGAACAAATATCTACATAAATATTTTCAAATCTCAAACACTGCTTTGGAGGCAACTTTGAGGATCGTTCTATAGCATACAACGTATTTAATTGGCTGCCCATACTATTATAGTAAAAGTTTGAGATAAAAATTTAGCTTGAACTATACGAACGTCTGACAGGGAGGCTACTAAAAATAGAAACTAGGTAATCCAGAATGGTGTATATTTGTTAACCTATACTGTTCTAACTCTCCAATGGAGATTGTATTTGTATTTTTCAGGATGTAGCGAGTGAGCTGTGGCCCATATAAACCTACCACCCGACAGCAGGCCAAAAGATGAGATCATGGCAAGAGATGAGCCAACACAGTCATATTGTGGAGGATCCATATGAAACCCTGCAGAGAAGGACGGGATGAACAAGAGACCCATAGCCACAGCCATTCAACCAACTCTGGATAAGCCAAATGTGTTTGTGTTTTTCAGGATGCAACGAGAGAGCTGTGGCCCATCTAACCCTACCAACCAACCGTAGGCCAATGGCTGAGATCCTGGCAAGAGAGGAGCCACCACAGTCATATTGGGGAGGATCCATAGGGAACTGAGCAGACAATGACAGATGAACAAGGGACCACAGTCATTCAGTCAACACAGGATAGGCCATTGAGACAGCAACACAAGGACCCCTAAGCTCACAACATTAAAGCAGCCTTATTACTCACCCACCACGACTCAGGG
>PVHP010030308.1:0-22034 GCA_004024765.1 Zapus hudsonius
CTGAAATATAATAATGGCCTTATTATGCTGAATAAATAAAATCTATGTTATTCTCGACTATAGCCCATTTTCACGTGTGAAAGAAATATAGTAAATGCTTTAGAATACATTTTGACAAAGTCTTTTGGTATTGATGAATAAATATATAATTATTGGCTTACAAAGAAATGAAGACATATCCAACTTTAGGGAAACTTCATATAAAAATCAGTGTATGCAAATGTAAATCATAGGATTCTTTCAAATTATGAGCTTATTTAAATATAGATTGTTAAATTTTAATTTGCCCATTAATTTTAGGAGTATGTTTGTTACAGTTATAGCTACATACATTTAATTGTCTGGACTTCTTCCTGAACCATCCATTTTGAGAGTACAAAATGGAGGTAAGATTTCCTTTGATTGTTAAAATTTTGGTGTTGGTTTGCTTTGACTAAGAAACGTTCCTCACGTGCTCATTTGTTTGAACACTTGGTCCTCAGTTGGTGACACTATTTTGGAAAGTTGTGGAATCTTTAGGAGGTGGAGCCTCTTTAGAGGAAGTGGGTCACTGGGGGCCTGGCTTTGACAATGTATGGCTTGGTCACACTTCCTGTCTGCTTTCTCCTCCCTGACCATCAGTGTGACCACAAACCTTCCCTGCCACGATGGACTGCGTCACCTCAGCTAAAGGCAAGTTCAACACTTCTTCCTTCGGTTGCTTCTTTGTTTGGACCCAGGAAGGAGAAAATTAATACAGGTATTGAAACATGCTCTACCACTGAGCCTGCCTTTCCAACCGTGAAAATTCCTTTTTAAAAGTTTGAGGGCTGGAGAGATGGGTCAGTGGTTAAACGTGCTTGCTTGCCAAGCCTAATGACCCAGGTTTAATTCCCAAGTATCTATGTAAAGCCAGATGCACAGAATGGCACATCATCTGGAGTTTGTTTGAAGTGGTAAGAGGCCCTGGCATGCCCATACTCAATACCCCCCTCTCTCTCCTTCAAATAAATAAATCAAATGTAAAAAATAAAAATATAAATAAAAGCTTGAAAACATTTCACTGGATTCTCCTGAGACATTGAGGGTAGAGAAGAAATAACCGGTATGCTTATTTCATATTTTCTTTCTCCAGATGCTGTGCTAAGTGCTCTTTCTCAGCCTCCCTTTAGCCTCAGAATAACTTTTGTGGTTACTGTTCTGATCCTTTGCAAAGAGAAACAGTAGCTCATGTGAAACCATTGCAGTCCATCTAGTAAGTACTAAAATAAAGAGAATTTGCATCCATTTGATCCCTAAGTTTTGTTTTGTTTTGTTTTGTTTTCCCTGAGGTAGGGTCTTGCTCTAGCCCAGAAATTCACTGTGTAGTCTCAGGCTGGCCTGGAACTCACAGTCATCCTTCTATTTGGGCCTCCTACCTCTGCCTCCTGAGTCCTGGGAATAAAGGTGTGCACCACCACACCTGGTAGAGAGAAAGAGAGATAATGGGCATGCCATGGCCTCTAGTCACTGCATATGAACTCCAGACACGTGTGCCACTTTGTGCATCTGGCTTTACATGGGTACTGGGGTCTCAAACTTGGGTCATTAGGCTTTGCAGGCAAATGCCTTAACCGCTGAGCCATATCTCCAGCCCCAAAGTTTATACTTTAAAAAAAATACAAAAACCGATTTTGTCAACCATAAAAAAAAAATGACAACCCTCCTCCCCAACCCACCCATGCCAGATTTTGGAAAGAAATACCAAATATCATTTTGAACAAAGAGCCAGCTTGTTATGTCACAGCAGCCTGTAAAACCCTGTTCCCAGTTATTTAGTGTTCAGGTAAAACAACTCAGGCCCTTCTAAATTGTGGCTTTAGTCTTTTGGAAAACACTGAAAACTCACCAAGCATGAAGAAAATGATTCATTGTATCAATTATAGCCTCCTGGCATATGCAACGATCGGTTTTTATGAGAAAACCCTGCCAAATATAGGGTTATTTTAGCCATTGAAGTCAGTCTTTGTGTAAATAGTCATCTCTTCCCATTGGTGCCTCTGTCCCCAGCAATACAGATGAGCCATTTGTCGTTTGGTTCCAGCCTGAAGAAAGACTGGTTTGATGTTTGAGTTGGATCTTAACCAACTACCATATGATGGATGTGGTCATCTGTTTGGTGCTCCTCGGTTGTGTTCATCGGCATTCATTTCTGCTCTGAGCAGTCAGCCCCACACAGAGGGTGGGTCCCAAAAGCATCTGGTTTCCTATGCCTGGCCGTGGGCATTTTATTAATTGCAGTGGGAGCTGGCATCGTTCTCTGGTTACAAATACTCTTCAAATTCCATCAGCATAAATAATTCATTGTTTCTTACTTATGAAAGGTTCACAGGGTCCACAGTCATGGGTCCATTATGATGCAATATTTTATTTCATTTTTGATATGGAGTGAATGAAGCCATTCTTTTAGAATGTGGTGAAAGTCTTTTTGGCCAACATTTTTATTTGTGTGATTTCATTCTACACTAATTTTTCCCTGGATCCACCTAGCCTGCTCTGAACTTCTTTTGCTTCACCACAAGTTTCACTTCTCTCTCTCTCTCTCTCTCTCTCTCTCTCTCTCTCTCTCTCTCTCTCTCTCTCTCTCTCTCTCTCTTATTTATTTATTTTGGTTTTTCGAGGTAGGGTCTCACTCTAGTCCAGGCTGACCTGAAATTCACTATGTCGTCTCAGGGTGGCCTTGAACTCCTGGTGATCCTCCTACCTCTGCCTCTCAAGTGCTGGGATTAAAGGCGTGCGCCACCACACCCGGCTTCTCTTTATTTTTTGACGTAGGGTCTCTCTCTAGCCTAGGCTGACCTGGATTCCACTATGCAGTCTCAGACTGACCTGGAAGTCACAGAGATCCTCCTACCTCAATATTCCAAGGCTTAAAGGTGTGTGCCATCACATCACACACATAAACACACACAAACACACACACACACACACACACACACACACACACACAGAATGAATGGGCACATCTGGGCTTCCAGACCCTGCAAAAGAACTCCAGATGATATGCCACTTGTGCATCTGGCTCTATTTTTTAAAATATATTATGAATAATATATACATTGTATGATCAAATCTTGTGAATGTGTCCCTGTTTCCCTCCTCTCTGTCTCCTACCCACTGGCGGGGGTCCTTCCTTGGTGCACATACTGGATCTGTCATAGGTTAGGGGGTTATGAACTGCACCAGAGGGAGCCAATTTTTTCCCTTTTTTGTCCCCCTTTGTGTATTGTTGCTGAGGGGGGAAATGTCTTTGGATATTCTCTCTCCACCATGGCTCTTACATTCTATCTTCCCCCTCTTCCGTTCAGTTCCCTGAGTCATGGTGGGTGAGTTTTAAGTCTGCTTTATTGTTGAGATCTTAAGTAACTCTGGACCTTTGCCCTGAGTTGTGTTGGGTATCATTGGAGTCTGTTTCCATTGACCTTTCATGGGTTATCAGACTTGCTGTGGTGATTGATCTCCTGTTTGTCTCCTCACTTTCTTGTAGGTTTCATTTGGGTCCTGTGTGAAGGCTAGGTGTGGTTTGTCTCCTGCCAGGATGTCAGTCATCTTCCAACGTCTTGTTGATGGAATTGAGTTGCCCCCGGCTCTCTCACTGCCTTCTGAAAAATACAAACAGAATCTCCATCAGAGAGTGAGATCAATATAGGTTAAATGAGACAACATTGCTATTCTGGCTAGTTCCTAATGCGTGTAGCCTCTCTGTAGCTCTCTGGTAGTGGGAATTGTCCCTAGGAGCCCAGGTTCTTGGTCCCCATAAGATTTTGACATGGATCCCAGTACCAGTGTTGATTCATTATTTGTTTAGTTTATTGTATGAGTCCCCTCTCCTCCCTGGGAATCAAACTCTGGTCTCTAGGCTTTGTAGACAAGCGCCTTAATCACTGAGCCATCTCTCTAGCTCAAGCTTCCATTCTTTTTCCCAGTGCCCAGCAAGTAATAGGTGCCACATTATGCCACATCAGCTTCCATTTGTCTGTATTAATGAAATTTCCTTCACCACTCTTCACCACTACTTGAATACAAAGAGTTTAGTCAGTCAACTGCTGGACCAGGCTATAGACTAACCACCTTATCAACTCCACTGTAAGAACAAAACATGGGAAATTGTTCACCAGACACACAAAAGTTCTAATGTAGCATAGAGTGACACTGTTTATTTGAGACAGGATCTCACTCTGTGGTCCATACTGGCCTCAAACTCCTGATCCTCTTGCCCCAGCCTCCTGAGTGCTGGGGTCACAGGTATGCACCACCACACCTGGCTCATATCTATTACTTAGAATGAATCTTCTATGCTGGTGAAAATAATAGGTGCAGACTACTATATCTCAGTGTGACAGCAGCCCTGGGTTCTGCAGGACCTAGAAAGCCTGTAAGACAGAGTGAATGACAGAACTTGGCTTCCATACTGCTGTCCTTTCTCATGAAAACAACATTAGACTTGGCCTTGAGATGGAGTCACTAGTGTTCATTCATTCTTTATTTTCTTTCATTTATCCAACAAATGTTTGTTGGCTGCCTGTATGTGCCAGGGTTTGCTAGAAGTTCAGAATATAGCATTTAAAAGTTAAATTACCAGGCTGAAAAGATGCCTCAGTGGTCAAAAGTGCTTGCTGTGCAAGCCTGACTGCCAGAGTTTGGATCCCCAGAACGTATGGAGCCACAGTGGCACACATACCTGACATCCCAGGGCTCAAACAGCAATGGGAGGGTGAGTCAGGAGACTCTTGAAGCTCACAGGCCAGCTACCTGTCTCAAACAAGGTGAAGGGCAAGAATTGACACCCAGAGGTGGACCTCTGACCTCTGCCCTGGTACATGCAAGGCTATATATACACATATCATGCAAATGTACACATACAAACACATACAAAATTAGATGACCTATAGAAAGCTCATATCCCTTTTCTTGGCATCATGATGGCCTCCCCTCACCCATTAAAATCATAATGGTACCAGGCTGAAGCTTTTATGCATAAGTATGCACTGTGATAGTTATTTGCTCAAGCATCTCCTATCATGTGTGTGCATAAAGATATGTAACTGTGGACAGGTAAGAGTTGAGTTTCTCAAAGTAAATGGTAGAGTCAAGCTTCCTTTTTAAATATTATTTATTTATTTATTTGCAAGCAGAGGGAGAGGGGGAGAGAGGGGGAGAGGGAGAAGGAGAGAGAGAGAAAGAGAGAGAGAGAGAGAGAGAGAGAGAGAGAGAGAGAATCAGCAATCCAGGGCTTCCAGTTGCTGCAAATGAATTCCAGATGCATGTGCCACTGTGCATCTGGCTTTACGTGGGTATTTAGAAATCAAATCCAGGTCCTTAGGCTTTGCAGGTAAGCTCCTCAACCACGGAGCCATTTCTCCAGCCCTTAAGCTTCTTGTTGATTGGACTCAGCCTCCTTTCTCTGGAAGTCATGGAAAACCTTACTGGAAAGAGCACCTCTGTTGGGCAAGACCCAAGGTCTCTGGAGCTCACCTAGGGAGAGGTTCAGCCGCTTCTCTCCAAGGTCTTGGCAACCAAAGATCTTTATCCAAGAACTGTGTCCCTCATGTGGGAACAGCTTGTAGGAGGGGCTAGGACCTGACATAGCCCCTAGAGGGCAGCTGGAGAGCTGGAATAGAGGAGCAGGCTAGCAGCCAACCTTGTGTCTGGGGGTACAGTCATGTCCAGCCAGAATCTGTTTGTAATGGAACTGCTTGTGAGTTTTGGCATTTTGTTAAAACAGCCATGAAGAATTGAGGAAGATTTGTCAGGGGATACGAAGGCTCGGTTTCCTAGGCTGCTTTACACTACTGGCCTCTCCCTTTAGAAGTGACCTAGAATGTGTTCTGGGATGCAATTGGACCACGAGCTAGGGGAGAGAAGCTACAGAGGTAGACATGCATGTGTCATGCAGTGCAAGCCCAGATGTGAGAGTGGGGCTCTGAGTGAGAAAACGCAGAGTGCTGGGATGTGGGGCTGGGGCTGGCCCAGGCTGGATGTAGATGTAGTGTTCTGCATGGGGAATCAGGCTGAGCCATATCCAAGGCAAGGCTCTTTAGAAACCAAACATCTTATTAATCAGCCTTGGATTTATAAACAATGTAAGTTTAGCTAGCCATATGCAGGCAGGTCTCTTGAGTGGGGTGCTTAATGAATATTATGTCCTGATAATATGATGGCATGCAGTACAGACGATGAAAAATTGATGTGAAGGTGATTTTCAAAGTAGTTTTTAAAAGCTCTTTAGATGTGATGCACCGTGGCTATTATCTGGTCATATTCTTTCATGACAGCAGCTGTATTCCATCTACATTCTTGTTTTTATTCGCACAAATAACCCAAATAATATTCCCATTAATATGAATTTGCTGAGTATATTGAATAAGCCTAGTTTGAGGATTGTAGTAAGAGAAAAACAGACTTAATTTTGCTTTGCACTGTTGTTTTAAAGTGCATTTAGGAGGATCAATGTTGTCTTGCTAGATAAAAGCTCAAGGGAACTTAATGATAGTCCAATGATTGCTTGATGCTGTCAAACAGAGCTTGATCTAAAAGTTAGATTGTCTCAGCTAAATTTTAATTTTTATCTAAAGATAAGACTTTCCTGCCCTCCCTTTCCCCTGGCTGTTTAGCCCACCTGCCAAGGATGGGCTGTGGGTTGCTTCTCCCACCCAAGTAGCTTCAGATCCCTTGTAGCATAGAGCTCAGAGAGGGACACTGGAAATCGATCAAAACCTTTTAAAAATTATTTATTTGCAAACAGAGAGGGAGGGAGGGAAGGAAGGAGGGCAGGAGAGAGAGAGAGAGAGAGAGAGAGAGAGAGAGAGAGAGAGAGAGAGAGAGAGATTGGGCACACCAGGGCCTCCAGCCACTGCAAATGAACTTGATAAATGTGCCAATGTGCCATTTTGTGCAACTGGCTTTATATGGGCACTGGGGAATCAAAACTGGGTTGTTAGGCTTTGCAGGCAAGCACCTTAACCACTGAGCAATCTCTCCAGCCCCCAAATTCTTTTTTGATGGCCACTTTGATTCTGTACTTGCTAGCCTGGCTAATGCTTAGGGTTGACCCATCTCACAGCATCCTGGATTCTGACAGCTCATGTTCTGAGTCCTTCTCACTCCTCTTCCTGTAACATGGGCTGGACCCCTAGATTTTCAGTCTATTGGGATCCTCTTGTCCTCTTGATGACTAGATCTCGGTTCAAATCATTCTAGGCAGAGCTTCTCCCTCATGCCCTGTGGGAGAGCCAGCAGCACCTGAGCTTTGCCCAACATCCTCAGCATTCCCCACCCAGTTTCAGACTTGTGTCCACAGAAGCCCAGCAAGCTGTGTGAATGCAGGGGGCATCTACTGAGTCCTTGATGTCCACCCAAGAGACCTCCTCACGTCATCTGAAGGGTGATGGTCTTTTCAATGGGTAAGTTTTTCTTTTTCTTAATGTTTTACCCTCTAAGGGCATTCAGCCATTTATTTCATCACAGTATGTGGGGACCCTAAATGTCCTCAAGATGATTTTTCTAATTACATATGATCTGACAGTTCACTTTGGAGTTAAATATCTATTTATTTTGATGCATAATATGAATATTTGCATTTTGTGGTAGTTTGAATGGATGTCCCCCAATAGATTCAAAAGTGTAAATGTTTTTCTCCAGCTGCCTGGATGGAGGATGTGTCACCTAGGTCGGATTCTAGGCTCCAGCCCGAAGGTGATTCTGGGGTGGATGTACACTACAGATATGCAAAGAGCAGCTGGAGCTCAAGTCTGGCGGTCCTGCTGTTTGGTAGTTAGATTGTGCTTGCTTGAGTTGCTGGCTGGAGGTGCAGGATGGGTTTTCTTTTTGTTTGGATATGTGAAGTGGGGCCAACCTCTTTCACCATTCTGAAACTCCCCCTGGATACTTTACTAAATAAATACTTTACTTTAATAAATACTTTCCTCCCAAAACTGTGCCTGGTGTGGAGATTCATCCCAGCAGTGTATGGCTGACTACTACAGATTTGATGCCCTGTCATACAACAAAAAGTATCAACAGGTCTGGAGAGATGGCTCAGTGATTAGGACACTTGCCTGCAAAACCTAAGTACCTGGGTTCTGTTGGGGGGTCATGGCCCCCTGTGGGTAGCCCAAGTCTCACTGGCCAGCAGGAGAAAGGGCTCCATCAGGAAGAGGTGAGGCATATGGTCGGACAGACACACACAACCAGGAGAAATGTCGGGCAAATCTCATTTTATTCCAGCACCCAAAGCTGGAATAATACTGAGGCTGCATTGTTAAGCCTATTTCTCTCAAGCAATAAGATTCAAACTTTTTGGTGGGAGTCAATCAGCAGAGTACAGCAGAGCCAAGTACACCTTCTTAGGGCACATTGTTTTACAGCCAATCAGCAGGGTAGTTGGTTACATCACCAGTAAAGCAAAATTTAACAAGCAGGAACAAAGCTTATCAGCTATAGGGAATTCAGCAAGCAGGAACAAGGCTTATCAGCTACTACCTCTGCCTCCTGAGTGCTGGGATTAAAGGCATGTGCCACCATGACCAGCTTTATTCCATATTCTAAAACTTAGCTTAAGGTTGCTCAGTTAGGCTGGGGCCCAACATGGTTCAATTACCCAGTACCCATGTAAAGCCAGATGTACAAGGAAGCACATGCATCTGAGTGTGTTTGCCGAAGCAAGAGGCCTGGTGTGCCAACTCTCTCTATATATCTGCCACTCTCTCTCTTTCACACACACAAATAAATAAATAAAGATTTTAAAGTATCAACAAAGTACGTTCCCATAAGTGAGAATTAGGATACAGGAAATTAAGAGCTCATTGGGGCACAAAGTCAATAGGGAGAAAGAAGGACTTTTGTTTAGGCATTAGAAGTTTTAACTCAGGGCTGGGGAGATGGCTCAGCAGTTAAGATATGCTTGCCTGCAAAGCCCAAGAGCCTGGGTTTGATTCCCTAAGAGCCTGGGTTTGTACCCACGTAAAGCACAAAGTGGCAACGTGTCTGGAGTTTGCAGTGGTGAGAGGCCCTGGAGCACCCATTCGTTCTCTCTCTCTCCCCTTGCAAATAAAGAATATACATATATGAAGTTTTAGCCCAACACAGACTCTAACCAAGGCTGCTCAGGGCATTTCTCTGATCCCCCAAGTATAAGAGACATGGCTAATGACGTTTCTCTTTGTGTCTACAGTATCTGTTACATTGTTACCATCATGCCTCTGACTTGATACTTATCTACTTTTTTTTTGGCTTTTGTGTACTGTGTGTAAAATGTAGGCCTGTTTCTGTGCAGATGTGTAAGTTCTGCACACATGCATGAAGGGGCCAGAAGAGAACTTGGGTGCCCTTTCCTGTTCTGTCAGATTCCTTGAGATGGAGTCTCTCACCGAACCTGGGGCTTATGGGTTTGTTTCAGTCAGACTGACTGAACAGTGAGCCCCAGACTGGGGCTACAGGGATGCATGGTCATGTACTTATGCTGACACAGTAAACACTCTTACCCTCTGAACCAGTGCCCCCAGCCCCTTATTTACTTATTTACTCAAAAAACTTCATGTGTCCCAGGCTGGCCACAAACTGTGACCATCCTGTACTATCTTTCCAAATTCTGGGATTACTGGTGTGCTGGCAGCCATTTGACTTAAAAATATTTTATTTATTAGCAGAGAGGGGAGAGAGAGAGAGAGAGAGAGAGAGAGAGAGAGAGAGAGTGAACAAGTGAGCACATGGGTGTATCAGGGCTTCTTGCCACTGCAAATGAACCCCAAATGTATGTACCCACTACTTTGTGCATCTGGCTTTACATTGGTACTGAGGAATCAAACTCTGGCCATCAGGTTTTGGAAGCAAGTGCCTTTAACTACTTAGCAATCTCTCCAGTCCCACTTAACTTTTAGAATGATTAGATTTTAAGTTCCTGGAAAATAAGGATACACCCTTATTTTTATTTGTATCCGTTATGTCTAACACTGTGTTATGTTACTGTGGAAACTGAACAAATGTTTATCAGACTAAATGAAAAAGAATAAGAAGTTCCGCTTGGATTCTAACAGTTTGAGAGGCCAAGGAGTATAGTATTCCTGTTTCCTGGGTGAGTTACCAGCAAGGTGAGGAAAACACCATCATACTATATATCATACAATAGAAAACTAGTGAAATGTCTTAAACACTGCTTGTGTTACAAAGTGTCTTATGCACCTGCCACTAATTTGAACATGCCAGTGTCTGGCAGTACACCTCCCCATTAGAAAGATCTAGAATCATGCATTTGCCCCCTGCCCCCACCCCATTTGTCAGGGGAGAAGAAATTGTGTTCCTCTATAAGATCTAATGACCTCATGGTTCCTGAAAGCTAGACGGACTGGCCAAGGAGTTCCGGAGAGCCTCCTGTGTCCACCCCCTCAGCACTGTGATCACAGGCCTGGCATGTTGTCCTAGGTGCTGGGGGTCAACTTCCATCCCCATACTTACACAGCATCGGTTTACTGAACTGCCTCCCCAGCTCAAGCTAAGCAAAGATTTGAATTGAATTATAATTTTTGATTCGTTGGCCATAGAGTAGTAGAAAAAGTTTGTAGTCTGGTATATTTGTGCCACAGTTTTCTATTTAAGTGACTGAAAAACCATGCAGACCTCAATCTGTTTCTCCCTCATTCCCTCATGCATCTATAAAATGTGGCTGTTCACTTCAGCATATGTCATTCATTGATTGTATGTAAATGATCACCTCAAAACTTACCAGCTGAAGGTGCTGGGGAGATGGCTCAGAGGTTAAGGTGGTTGACTGCAAAGCCTAAGGACCTGAGTTCTAGTCCCCAGTACCCACATAGAGCCCAAAGTGGCACATGCATCTGGAGTTCATTTGTAGCCGCTGAAGGCCTTGGTGTGCCCATTTGCTCTCTGGCTCTTCAACAAACATGTATGGTTTCAGTTTCTCTAGGGCAAGAATCTATGAGGGACTGGGTGGGTGGTTGTGGCTTCAGTCAAGGTGTCTGTCTGTCAGGGCTGGAGTCACCTGAGCTGGACAGCTGTGGCCGCAAGCAGGAGGCTTCACTTTCTCCTCACACAGACTCCATAAGGTCCCAAGGCAAAAGATGTAATGTATACATGATACAGATTAGGAACAAGGTCGCTTTCTCTGGAAGGCAGAAACACAGTGACATCTGCTGGTTCAGTTTCATCCAAAATGGCTGCAAGCAGCAACTTCAGCTTCCGATCCTGATTCTTCTTGAACTTCCTCTGGGTGTAGCACCTATGGGTGGCCCCTTCTTGAGTCTTTTTTCCTTGGCCCAGCAACCAATCAGATCCTTCATACACATTTGAACTTGGCAGTGAGGTGGATCCCAACTGCATAAAATTTATAAACTCGATCCAAGTCTCCATGTGAGATTTTTTTTCCTATTTTCCTCTCCTTCCCAGCTAGACTGGGAAATGGGGGACCTTGGAAACTTTTTGGCTTTTTTTCTCTTTTTCCTAAACTCTTCCTAAAATAAATCTCATAATTTACCCCTCTCTTTATGTGTGTGTGTTTTCAATTATTTTTTTTTATATGGATAAGAACCATCATCACCTGAGAAATGAATTCTCTTGCTTTTAGTGCATTTAAATCATTGAAAATTACTTATTAAAATCTCATAGCTCTGAGGTGGGTAATTAAACTTTTCTGTCTGAAGGGAGGAAAGGCAAAGAATGTGGGGACATTCTTTCAAAATTACCACAGGCGACATGCTGCCTGAGGAAGACATATTATCTTCCAGTTGTGTGACTTGAAATTACTTAAATCTTGTTACAGACATGCTATTTTAAAAGTACCTCCACTTCCCGCAAAGTGAAGGATTAGGTGGTTTTAACCCCTTGAAGGCCTTGGAGGAAGTAGTCATTAAATTTCATGCGATGGCCCAGGCAAGCACAGAAGGGGAAGGAACCTTGTGCCTGTGGCTAAGTCACAGAGCATTGACACGTGTGAGCACTGAGCACTCTGTGTATTAACAGTGAGAACGGGGACATCTCCTATCTGGTGGTTTATCTTGTGGCCTCTTCAGCTTGTGGTTAAATAATATGTGGCCAAAAGATTTTCATCATCTACCTCGTCAGTGTAAATACTTCCTGTTTGTTGATTTCTGTTCATTTTGAGTGCAATGCATTCCAAGCCAACTCTTACAAGCCAGTGTGGTAGCGCCTGCCTTTAATCCCAGCACTTGGGAGGCAGAGGTAGGTGGATGGCTGTGAGTTCGAGGTGAGTCTGGGACAACAAAGTGAATTCCAGGTCAGCCTGGTCAAGAGTAAGACCCTACCTGGGGAAAAAAAAGCCTAAACTCTTATAGAGAATATTTATGAATTTTATTTATTATTTTAACTTCTTATTGATGAACTCCATACACAATGTACTCTGATCACAATCCATTCCTACCACCCTCCTTTGTCCCCCTATGGCTTCCTACCTTCACTGACCCCTTCTTCTTTTCACCTAACCCTTCTTCTATTTTGATGTCACCAGCTTTTGTGTCAGTATCCATAGCAACCGTGAGACCGTGAATGACATGGTCACCTGGTGTCTGGAAGAAGCACTCCTCCCCATTCTTTGACGCTTACATTCTTTCCATCACCTGTTCTGAAACAGCCTTGGAGGCTGTGTGATAGCGATGTCTCCGTGTGAGCACTCCACTGTCACTGTGTCTCAGCACTTTGGCGAGTTGTGAGTCACCCCAGTGGTCGTGGCCATCTGGAAAGAGAGGCCGCTCTAACCAAAAATGAGAGCAGCATTAATATATGGGCTTAAATATAAATATTTAAAATTTTTATTTATTACTTATTTGCAAGGAGAGAGAGAGAGAGAGAGAGAGAGAGAGAGAGAGAGAGAGAGAGAGAGAGAGAATGAGAATGGGCATGCCAGGGCCTCTTGCCACTGCAAACAAACTCCAGATGTTCCACCTGGTGCATGTGGCTTTGCATAAGTACTGGAGAATTGAACCCAGGCCATCAGGCTTTTCAAGCAAGTCTTTAACCACTGACCAATCATCTCAGCCCCAGTTGGCACATTTGGCTGGCTGTCCAGGGTCTATGCTGGTTAAGCCCTTTGATGACTTTTCTCCCCCAGCAGGCTATGTAGCACTTTTGAACACTATGTTAGTTACTCAGCAGGGAGGAGGCTTCCAGCTCTGCTCCAGCTTGAAGAAAATTTATGAATTTTAAAAAGAAGCCATATAACGACAAAGTCCACAAATATAAATGAATACAAACATGGTAGGCGCAGAGTTACTATAGAATATGATCAAGTGCAATTATTTGAACTTGAAATATTTTCATAAATGGACTCTGTCCAATAAGTACAGGTAGCCCTCAATGACTGGGAAAGGCTGGAATATTTTAGAACAGTTCTCTTGCCATACATCGTTCTGGTAAGAATTAGCATTCACTCAAATAATTGAGGATAGGAGAAAGATGCTTGATTTGGTTGCATATTGAACACAATCAAGAAACGCTATGTCACTGATTACTTATTCTAACTTTACTTTCTTTGGTTTCTGGCAGGAGATTGTATGCAGTTGGTGCTGCATAATTACCCTGTAGCCCTGGGCAGCCATAGCTCTGAAAGCGTTGGAATAAACTCTGCACCTTACATCGCCCTCTCGTGGCCAGAGTGCAATCTTCTCTGTTCATAGAGGTTATCCTGCCTATTCTTGAGATATAAACTCAAGTGACTTTATTTTTAAATTATAGACCTTCTATATAATTATATTTTCCTTAAAGTGGACGTTTATACTGTGGTGAAAGACAAGGACAATCCTGAAAGAAACCTACGTTAGGTCTTTAACCTGTCCACATTGGGGTTGGCTTCAGTTGCCCATCATGCTTACAGACTCAGTAATCCACCTACCAGACTTTCCATTTTCTCTTCCTTACTCTGTTTCCCCCTTATCCCTTCCTCCCGTCTGCTGGTGTCCCTTTCCAAATGGAGCCCATGCACTAGCATCAATTATTCTTGGAGGGAAAATCCAAATGAAAATTCACAGTAGCCAGAGAAGGTTCATCATTTCAGTCAGCCCTGAAAGCACCTACACCATGGAAATGCACAGAGACTAGGTCACCATTGGGTGCAGAGGGAATGTTTGTCTATGTGGCCTTTAAACTTTATAATAATACATATTTTGTCATGGAGATTTATCTTTATGTACTTTTATAATTCATTATACATTCCTGTAAGCTCTCACCATCAATGCATTTCTATAAATTCTACCTTGTTAGTAATAAATCACAAGAAAATCCAGTCGCTCACATTAGGGAAAAAAAATAGATCATTTTGAGTGACCACATGAGGGCAGTGCATGCAAACTTTTTCTCTCTTTTTAAAGTATGGCTTGTAATCCATTCTCTCTCTCTCTCTCTCTCTCTCTCTCTCTCTCTCTCTCTCTCTCTCTCTCTCTCTCTCTCTCTCTGTTGTTTCTTAATCTGTGCTTGGAGTATACAGGCCGTGATTAGCAAATGTTGCCAGAAGTGATCCCTCACAGTCCTTGTACTTCACCTTGGCCAACCCAAAGTAGGTTGGCTGGAGTCACATGCCGTTCACCTGAAAGCGAGGCCTCCTTCCTTTTGCTCTCTCCAAGGGGCCTGCGTTCCTGGGCTAAGGTTTTTCAACCAAACCTGCCTCTTTTGCATAACAGCTGACGATGTTCACTGTATCTTTGGCTTTGCTAAGAGCTACGGGCGGCTCTATGTTGTTGACATGAGGATGCTCAGCTCAGGTACATGCATGAACACACATGCATAACAGTCAGATGGATGAAGGTACCTTTTAAAATAACTCTTCTCTAAGAAAAACCAAAATGATTTTTACAGTTTTAGTTTTTATCTGGAGAGAGAGAGAGAGAGAGAGAGAGAGAGAGAGAGAGAGAGAGAGAGAGAGCATGCCAGAACTTCTTGTCCCTGCAAATGAAGTCCACATGTATGTGCCACTTTGTACATCTGGCTTGACATGGGTACTGGGAAATCAAAACTAGGCCAGCAGGCTTTGCAGGCAAGCGCCTTTGCCTGCGGAGCCACCTCCCCAGTCCCATACTCCTGGCTTGCTTTTGTAAATAGAGTTTTGTAGGAATAGGCACATCCATTCATTTTCACATTACCTATAGATGCTCTAGATGTATATTTGCAGGAGAGACACTAAAATGTTACTATGGGGCCTTTTATGAGAGAATGGAGTCACAGGTAAGGAGAGTAGTGGTAGTGGAGAGGCTGAGGAAGAAGAAGCATGCCTTCTTTTTTTAAAAAATATATTTTTATTTATTTCCAAACAGAAAAATACAGAGAGAAAGAGAGGGAGGGAGAGAGCACCAGGGCTACCACCTTGTGGGTCTGGCCCACGTGGGTCCTGGGGAATTGAACCTGGGGCCTTAGGCACTGGAGGCAAGAGTCTTAACCACTGAGCCATCTCTCCAGCCCAGAAGCATGCCTTCTCACCACACAGCACAGCTCACTCGGGCTTTCTCTTCTTCATTTGTCATCTTTCTCTCGTGCATTGGATGCATTTCTTTATCCCACAAACACACCCACTCAGTCTCCTCTGACTGAACATGTCTTTGAAGCCGAACCAACTAGCTACATTTCTGTGATCAGCCTGTGATGTTAGCAGAGGGTCTGTGAGGCGGAGACAGGTGAGAGCTTCTGTTTATTACAGTTAAAGGTTATTCATTTCTGTCTCGTTTCTCCTATGAGAAACCATGTTCACATATTATAAGCTCTCCATCAAACGAGCACCCAGGAATTTCCACTGAGAAAAATGCTTGGCATAATCTCGGATGACATAACTTTGCTTATATTTGTGCGTGGATTTTTTGTCTTCCTTGTTTGCCAAGAAAACTTGAGCCAGCTCCAGAGATGCTTTCAGGAAGGGCGTCTGTGGAGGCCTTTCCTTTGGAAAGAAAGGGGCCAGGGAGGTCTGGCCTCCCATCCAAACCAAATGTTTCACTGTGGCGTCTGGTAACTTTTAACAATTCCTGGAATTACTTGCTTTCAATTTCACTTCTGCACCCGGCAGCATGTGATTTTTTTTTTTTATAGGCCAGCTTGTATAAAGGGGGCACAGAAAAGCAGAAGGTAGAGAGAAGAGAACCAGGGCCAGGAAGGCAGCTGAGAACAGTGCTGGTAACTGTGTGGGAGCAGGTATGCTCACCTTTGTCTTGTCTTTCTTTTCTCCTCTCTCTCTCTCTCTCTCTCTCTCTCTCTCTCTCTCTCTCTCTCTCTGGTTTTCCAAGGTAGGGTCTTGCTCTAGTCCAGGCTGACCTGGAATTCACTGTGTAGTCTCAGGGTGGCCTTGAACTCACGGCGATCCTCCTACCTCTGCCTCCTGAGTGCTGGGATTAAAGGTGTGCACCACCACGCCCGGCTCTCTTCTCTTTTTTCTATTTCCTTTTCTTTTCTTTTGCTTTTCCATCATTCCTTTTTACTTTTTTCTTCTCTCCTCTGTTCTTTTCTCTCTTCCCTTCTCCTCTCCTCTCTTCCCCTCCCCTCCCTTCTTCTCTTCTCTTTCCTGGGACTGGGAGATAGCTACGTGGTTAAGGGTGCTTGCTTGCAAAGCCTGCTAGCCTGGGTTCAGTTCTCCACTGTCCATGTAGAGGAGCACATATATCTTTTCTTTTTCTTTCTTTTCTTTTTACAAGCCACTTTGTTTTGTCTTTCACTTGATTTCTAGTTCAAGTAGCAGCAGAGGGAAGAACAGGCAGGGCAGCGGGCTGTCGCCTGCTCTTCAGGGATCTGTGCCTGGCTTGATCCTGGGGAATCTCAGCTTCTTCTTTGTCCAGTGACAAATGCTAAGTGGCAGCCAGACTCACCAAGGTCCCCGCATGTGCTGCTCTGCTGCTCAGCTTAGGGCCACAGGAAATGGAGTGGGAAGAGCCCCGGGTAGCCTGCCTGCCCTGCCAGGCCCTGCCATAGCTTGGGCTCATAGAATAAGACCTTCCTTCCCTGCCAAGGAGCTGACAGACAGTTGTGATCTAGAGAGAATGTTTATCTTCCTGTAAGTCACTCCACAACACTTCAGAGTAAGAACTCTGCAAGAAGTCTACATAGAAACATATTTAGTTCCTACATCCCTGGTCGTTATTAAACATAAGCATATAGTCAAAATTCTCTCTCTCTCAATGTATAGGATATGTGTATATGGATGTATACATATACATACATTATACATATATACATACACACACACCACACACATTCCTCAAAGAATAGATGACAGCTCTCTGCCCTCCTTGTCCTTCCCTTTGCTGCCACTTGAATAAGAAATCGCAAGAAAGCCAAAATTAAGTGGGCTTATAAAAAGGGAAGAAAGGAAAACAAAGGAAAAGATAAGAAAAGAAAAGAAAAGATGCATATGCTTTTCTGTGTGGATAGTGGGGAATTGAACTCAGGCTGACAGGCTTTGCAAGCAAGTGCCTTTAACCACTGAGCCATCTCCCAGCACACTCTCTCTCTCTCTCTCTCTCTCTCTCTCTCTCTCTATATATATATATATATATATATATATATATATGTGTGTGTGTGTGTGTGTATGTATGTATATATATGTATGTATATATATAAAATCCCACACACCCATAGAGTGCTCTATGCATTTCATTCACATTCTTATTTTTGTCCGTGAAAGTAAGCTGCCCAGAGTGATTCTTCTTCAGCCTGCATCTGAATGTTCTCCTGCCCTCCCATGATGTCCTCACGGTCTATCCATGTTGGAGCCTGTAGAAGAATTCCATCCCTTCCTATGACTGTATAATGTCTATTGCATGGAGTATCATGTTTTGTTAATCCGTTCACCTGTTAAAGGAACTCGGGTTGTGTTCATGTGTTGGCTGTTGTGACTCTGGCTGCCATGATCATTGGTGACAGATGTCTGTCCATGTCCTTGTTTTCATGTGTGTGTGTGTGTGTGTGTGTGTGTGTGTGTGTGTGTGTGTGTGCTGTATGTTCTGAAACGTGGACTGGTTGGAAGGAACCAATGTTCTTTCCACAGTGGCGATCTTATTTTGTGTTCTTAGTCATAACGCACAAACTCCTCATTTCTTTTTGGTGTGTGTGTGATATGCACATGTGTGTACAGATGTTTGTGCCCATGTGGATTTGTGTGGAGCAGAGAAGGTAGCAGTGTGCTCCTTTGTCACTCCTCTGTCTGTATTTCCCTGAGACAGAAACTCTCACTGAACCTGGAGTCGTCATTTTTTTTTCTGTTAGACTGGGTGACCATGGAGCCCCAGCCATCCTCGTGCCTTTAAAAAATATTTTATTTTCAAGGAGAGAGAGAGAGAGAGAGAGAGAGAGAGAGAGAGAGAGAGAGAGAGAGAGAGAGAGAGAGAGAGAATATGAATATGGGCACACCAGGGCCTTCTGCCTCTGCAAACGAATTCTAGATGCATGCACCACTTACTGCATCTGGCTTTATGTGGGTCCTGGGGAATCAAACCCACATCATCAGGCTTTGAAAGCAAGTGCCTTTAAACGCTGAGCCATCTCTCCAACACCATCCTCTGGTCTTAAATCTTCCTTGATGGATACTGAGGATTGAACTCTGATCCAGCGAGCACTCTGACTAGCTGAGCCATCTCCTTGGACAAATTTCTCATTTTGTTTTTTTTCAGATACTCGTTAACACTTGTTTTATTTATTTATATTTTTGTTGCAACCATCCTAATGGGTGTGAAGTGATACCTTGTGGTTTTGATTTTCACTTCCTTACTTTTTGTTAAGGCAAAATTGCAGTTCAGACTAGGCCCGAAAGCTTCTTGAGCAACAAGACCACAGCCTTAATAAGAACCTTCTTCTTGCATAAACTAACCATAAGCAGAACTAAGCTTGAGTGACTTCGTGTAAACGCTCATGTGCAAAGCAAACGTAAGCGATTTAGTCATAAGTAGCACATAAAACGATTAGATGACTACAGGCTTGTAAACAAGCTCTCTCCAAAAAGGTACGTTTTATAACTGCAGCCTCTTCATGTTGCTCCCACATTTTCCTAACAAATCCTTGTCTTTGAATTTTATTTTTGTCACAGGAACATCATCATTTTATCTTTGAATTGGCTGTCCCCCAATTTGTGAATTGCATCTTTTTCCAACAGACTCTTTCAAGTGTTAATGTGCCTCAGAGTTTTCTTTAACTTGGTGATTAGTCATGTGAACATTATTTCCTGTGCTGTGGGCACTTGTTACCTTCTTTGGAGAAATGTCTACTCTGGTGTTTTGCCCATTTTCTTAGATTGGGTTGTCTGTGGTGAGTTGTAGGTGTTCTTGGTTTATTTGGGATAGTATGTCCTTACATATGTCATTTGTAATTATTCTTCACCCATTCCTTTTTTTAAAATAATTTTATTTATGAGAGAGAAAGAGAGAGAGAGAAAGAGAGAGAGAGAGAGAGAGAGAGAGAGAGAGAGAATGGGTGCAACAGGGCCTCCTCCTGCCACTGCAAATAAACTTCAGATGCATGTGCCACTTTGTGCATCTGGCTTGGGTACTAGGGAATCAAACCCAGTCCATCAGGCTTTGCAAGCATCTTTAACTGCTGAGCCATCTCTTCAGCCCCTTCACCCAATCTTTGGGTTGCCTTTTTACTCGTTTTTTAAAGGCAGAGTCTTCCTCACTCACACTGACCTGGAACTCACTCTGTAACCCAGGCTGGCTTTGCACTCCCAGTGATCCTACCACACCCTCGTAAGTGCTGGGACTAAAGGTATTTGCTACCACCAGACCTGGCAAACTTTTTACTCTTTGGATGAAATCCTTTGATGCACTAAATTTTTTTTTTAATTTTAGTGAGGCAGAATTCATCTATTTATTTGCTTATTTCCTGAGCTTTTGGTATCATATTCAAGAAGTCATTGCTACTTGAAATCTAAAGTAAGCAAAACACAGATCAGGGGCTGGAGAGATGGCTCAGTGGTTAAGGCACTTGGCTTCAGTGCCTGAGGCCCCTGGTTCAGTTCCCCAGTACCCACATAAGCCAGACCCACAAGGTGGTGGCCCTGGTTCTCTCTCTCTCTCTCTCTCTCTCTGCTTGAAAATAAATAAAATATTTAAGCCGGGCGTGGTGGTGCATGCCTTTAATCCCAGCACTCGGGAGGCAGAGGTAGGAGGATTACCCTGAGACTACATAGTGAATTCCAGGTCAGCCTGGGATAGAGCAAGACCCTACCTTGAAAAACCAAAAACAAAAAAAAAAACCCCACAGATCAGAAAACTTAGCCCAGGTTAGCCTACTTCAGTTCGTATCTGCTCTGCTCCCTAAAGAACTGGGTCTATGATGAGGGGTGGATGCCGTAATTGGGAGATGGGAAGGAAGTACAAAGACACTATGTCAAGTCCTAGTACTATGAGTGATTATTTTACTGGACACTTAAGTGGTTGCTGTAGTTTGTTGGCTGTTTTTCAAAGTTTCTATCAGATTATTTCAGCCATTTTTATCTGTTCCTGGAGCGACCAAGCGCTTAGAATCCCCTACCCCTGGTCTGTCATTTTGCTGGCTGTTAAGGTTTTTAATCCTTTTTCTATGATGTGTTCACTCAAGCTTTCCGAAACTCATTTTTTTTCACATTACTAATGTAAGAATAATAATCTCCAGCTTGCAGATACGTAACTTTCACTAATGTCATATCCCTTAAGGTATTGATAGGACATGGCATATTGTCAGACTTCAATTAAGGTGATAATTATTTAGGGTTTATTCTTACATTGAAACACAACTTTATGGAGATAATAGCTTGTGGTTTTATTATAAATGGGGTGGTTTGATTTAGGTGTCCCCCAAAAACTTGTGCTCTGAATGCTTGGTCCCCAGCTGATGGCAATTTTGTAATTGGAACCTTGTTGTAGGTGTGTTGTTGGGGGCAGACTTAAAGGTGCTTCCCCTCGTCAGTGTTTGGCACACTCTCCGGCTGCTCTTGTCCATCTGATGTTGGCCAAGAGATGGTGCCCAGCCTCTTCTCATGCCATCATTTTTCCCTGCAATCATGTGGTTTCACCTTGAGTCTGTAAGCCAAAATAAAACCATTCCTCCACAGGTTGCTTTAGCCAGGTTGTTTGTTGCAGCAATGATAAACTGACTGCAATAATAAACTATATCAGGGAGCGGAGGAATGCTGGAGGAAGCCCTCTGCAGTTAGCTAATATAAGGTTACATGCTGACCCATCGAAAATACAGAAATCTTATCAGTCTTAAGCTGCTCGGTGCTTGAAGACAGAGGATGACTTTGTAATCTTATTTCTATTGGCAAGCTACGATGGCCAGTGGACCCAACATGCTGGCCCCCATTTGTTTGGTGGAGAATTGGAAAGCGAAGCTGTCAGTGAATCAGCAAGCTATACAGATCCTGGAGCAGATTACCCAGCCAGTGGTGGTGGTGGCCATTGTTGGACTGTGCCGTACAGGAAAATCCTACCTGATGAACCGCCTGGCAGGACAGACCAGTGGTGAGTGACAGGCTGGCTTGACTCTATAGCTCCTCACCTTCGTTCTTGTTCCCTGTTGCACAGATGGAGAGCCAAGTCCTTTCAGCAGAGCCGCCTGGTCATGCTCACTCACATCACTGAAGTTAGGACATTGCTGTACACTCCCTACATTCTTTCCTTTGCCCCTGTCAAGGAAGTGCTCAGGATTGTACCCTATTGCCCCAGGGTCCTGTGTATGAGTCTCTTCTCCCATATAATAGGTTTTCATTTCTCCACACAGTTCCATCAGGATATAAAGATTGTTGCAGTCAGCTTTCTTGTTGTTGCGCAGAAAGAACCCAAACAAAAGTGGCTTGTAGAGGAATGGGTTTATTTAGCTTACGGACTCAAGGGGAGACACTATTCTGGCAGGGAAAACAATGGCATGAGCAGAGGGCTGGACATCACCTCTGCCACAGCACTGCAAACAGCGGCAGGAAGGTGTGCCAAACTCTGGCAAGGGGAAGCTGGCTTATAACCCCATAAGCCCGCCCCTGACAACACAGCTCCATCGAGGTTGCAAAACCCAAACTGCCATCAGCTGAGGATTGATCTATCAGAACACATTCA
>PVHP010030309.1:0-21792 GCA_004024765.1 Zapus hudsonius
GATTGATGGTGCCCTGTTTGTTTTAAATCTTGTATTGTATTGGTCAATCTGTTTTTGCTGTGCCTCATGTTTTGCATTGTGAATGTTCTGTGCCATTATGGGTTTATTTTTGGTATTATGGCTCAGTTGAAAGCTGTGGGGACTTAAGAGTTGAGCTGAACATATTGTGTTTATATCTTGTATGATTATTAGTTTGTGGAGGCCAGGGGCAGACTGTCATGGTTTGATCCAGGTATCCCCCACAAACAAATGAATGTTTTCTGATAGATCGATCCTCAGCTGATGGCAATTCGGAATTAGAACCTCACTAGAACTGTGTTGTTGGGGTGGGCTTATGGGGGTTATAAGCCAGCTTCCCCTTGCCAGTGTTTGGCACACATTCCTGCCGCTGTTTGCAGTGCTGTGGCAGAGGTGATATCCACCCCTCGGCTCATGCCATCGTTTTCCCTGCCAGGATGGAGTCCCCCCTCGAGTCCGTAAGCCAAATAAACCCATTCCTCTACAAGCCACTTTTGTTTGGGTTCTTTCTGCGCAGCAACTAGAAAGCTGACTGCAATATGCACCAAGACAGTCTAAAAAGAACAAATACTACTAGTAATATTCCTACTAATAATTGAAGCATTTAAGTGATATTATCATAGTAATATATACAATAAATGAATCTCATGTCTCAGAGACATATACTGCAATTGGCTACAGCATTAACCTGTAGAGAATGCTCCAGTCAGTGCTTATTATTATTGAGGATGAATAATGCTGCCTACCTTTATGTTACTATTTAATCTGTCTCTACTAAGACTGAAGCTTCTATACACAAATATTTAAGAAGTGAAGAAATAAAGGTGCATTCTATCTACATTTAAGTTATATTTTTGTTGATCATGGCATTATATACCCACTGGAAACTGAATAATAATGGATAAAATGCCCCCCCTGAAAAAAAAGAGAATTCATCTTGGAATTTCAAAGTGAACATTCCATAAATTTCTAGGTTATATTAAAGACACTAAATTTTCAGAGAAGGTTTGTAAATGACCTTAAAAATAAAATTAAAAACTTGGAACTTTAAACTATGACTAAACATCCCTTCATTTTTTAGAGAAAACTTTTCTTCTTTTTTAATTGACTTTGCAAAAACGTCAGGATGACAACGTGGCTAAGATGTATCTGATGTGAACTGAAATCATCTGCTTTTGATTCCTTTCCTTATTAAAGTTTCATATTAATGGCCTGTCACCTTAAAATGTATGCTCAAAGATGTCACATTATAGTCTTGAACTTTGGATAAAGTCCTATTGCAGAGCATTTTATTATTTATTTATATTTTCTCCTGACCTTCCAAAGTAACTACAGAGCTATTTAGGGACTTTGATAAAAGTATATGTGGAAAAGTACAAGATATTTTAGCAATCGTGTAGCTCAAGTGACTTAATCTGTGAGATAAAATCATGAAGTCCCCAAAGAGGAGATGAGTGCAATTGTTTTCCTAAGATTGTCTCCAGAGCCTTCCTGGGAGATACATTTTTCCCAGTCCAGCTACACAGTTACTTCTGTGTTCTTGCATTAGTTCATTTCACTTCGGGCCATCGCTGAATGTTACAGAAATTGGTATCACTCCAAAAATTAATAGGTGTTGATAAATTCTAAATTATAAGGTTTTCAGAGTTTTAATTTCTTATCATCTGGGAAAAAAATTGGCAATGAAACAGAAAGCCAAAGGTAGTAGAGAGAAGCTGAGACAGAAACCCACCCCATCACAAAGTGAGTCAAAGACTGTGTAATGTAATAAATACATATACCAGTGTCCTTTAAATTAACTTCTGTTTAGATTTAGCTAATCTATGCTTGACATGTGCTCTTGAAACAAAAAAATAAGTATAATTAACACAGTGCTATGAAGGGTACATGTATTGCCCAAGGCTTCTAATCCAGTTAAATTGTTTTTAAAGCTAGATATTCATCCAACCCAGTAACAGACACAAACTCTAACTGAAATTCATATATTCTAGCTTATATTTTTACTATGTTGTACTAGGATCACAGGAAGAGTTTTTAAATTATTTTTATTTTTATTTTTTCCAAGCAGAGAGATAGAGAAAAGACAGACCAAAAGATAATGGGCACACCACTGCCTTCAGCCGCCACAAAGGAACTCCGGATGCACACACCTCTTTGTCTATCTGGCTTTTTATGAGACTACTGGGGAATTAAACCTGGGTCATCAGGCTTTGCAGGCAAGTACCTTAACCGCTATGCCATCTTTCAAGCCCCCTCAAGAAGTTTTTAACCAGAGTTAAGACACAGTATTTCCAATTTTTAGCGCAAGTGAGCAGTTCTTGCACTGGAAATGACATCATCTTATCAAGTTTGCTTCAAATTACAACAACACAAAAATATGGGGAGATAACAATGAAGCTAAATTTTTAAAAGGTTGATTACTGTTGCTTGACAGGCAAACAGCGACCATGAGTGTGAGCACACAAATGCAGCTGAAGACACCTCAGTGCCCATGAGTTACGTCAATGACAGGCTCGGCCATGCACCTCAGAACTTGCCTTGCATGTGTGTGCGCCACTACTGCTATCACCCAACAACTGCAATAACCTTAGGATCTTTTCTTTCAATCACATTCTCTCCCCAAGTTAAGGGAGAAAAAAGAAAGAAAATGGTACCAACTCAGCCAACTGGTCCCAACATTCATACAGTATCATAAGCCTGGAACTTATGAATAATATTTCACAATTACCATTTCCTCATCAAATCTCCATAAACTGTACAGATTCTATTAAATATATCTTAATTCTGTCAATCCACTGCATCACCACCTACAATTTTTCTAAACACTTGTCATCCCCTGACTTTACCACTAACATAAGCCACTAAATGGTTATCCTGTAATTACTGAAGCCTCCTTCCATTCTGAAACTAAATAGAAATCTCATCTTGACACCTTCTCAGCTTAATACACAACTCATGAATTAGGATATCAACTATCATCAGTGAAGCAACAGAAGCACTGTTCATCTGTGTCTCAGAACTGTGCAGTGAAAGTGATCTCTCATTATTAATATGAGATAGAAAAGAATTTTGGATAAATGGCAAAAGCCCCAGAGAGGTGAACACACGTGTTGAGACATTGAAGCCTGTCAAGTACAGAAGTTGGTTGTTCAGATTCATCTTTATGATCTTATTAGAACTCAGATCCTACCTAACAAATTGTCACAAAAATAGTAGCTTAAAAGAAACTTATCATTCACTGGTTTTTTAAACATTATTTATTGTAGAGACAGACAGAGAGAAAGAGAGAAGGAGGCAAACAGAGAGAATATGGGTGCGCCAGGGCTTCCTGCCACTGCAAATGAACTTGTGTCACTTAATGCATTTGACTTTACATGGATAATGTGGAATGGAACCCCCCAGGGGGCTCTCAGCAAGGCAGCTTGGCAAGCAAGTGTTTTTAACCACTGTACCATCTCTCCAACTCCATCTCACTGTTGTTCTTTGTCAAATATCCAACACATTTGCTGGTCTGCTCAAGGTCTCAAATCAAAACTAAAATTCAAGTTTTCAGTTTGGCTCTGTGCTCCTGAGAATTTAAGATTTGGTTCTGAGCTCACCGACTTCTGGTGGGCCTTAGTTTCTTAGAGTAATAGTGCTAAGGTCCGTGTTTCCATGCTGGGTTCAGTGTACCAATCTGGTGAAGCTCTCCACTCCTTTGCGTGTATGTCTCCACTTCTTTTCCAAAGCCAGCAGTGGAGAGAACCTGCCTCAGATTCAGTTGCTCTCTTACAGTGAAATCTCTCCTTGAGAAGAGACAACCCTGTGAAGAGCTTCCTGGGTAGAACATTGTGCTGCTAGGACATCACATTCTGTTTGATTGTAATTTGTGTTTTGTTTTTCTGGGTTGGGTCTCACTCTAGACTAGGCTGAGACCTGTGTAGTCTCGGGGTGGCCCCAAACTCATGGCGATCCTCCTACCTCTGCCTCGCTGTATGCCACCATACCTGGAGTATATCACATTCTTAAAGTGAACTGTGTAACCTAATATATGCTCATCCTGGGAATCCCTATCTCATCACATCCACCAGGTCCTTATTTTGGATGACTTTTTTTATCTTAAGGACATAGTATTAGAAATGCCACAATTATTTTAAATTATCTTAGACAATTTAATTACGTCAAGGTCAGGGTCATGTATTCAGATTCTCTATCCCAGTCATTGTGGGGGGATGTTCTACTAGTTCTGTGGTTTTAGCTGAGTCATACTGAGGTACCTGCGTTCTCTTGAGACAACGCTTCCTGCCTCTGACTTCATTAAGAGGCAATGTGGAGAGGGTGAGCTAGTGACTGCCACTGAAGCTGAATCTATACTTGATCTCTAAATTACATTATTGTCAACATTAGGTCTAGTATGCATGGCACTCAAATACCAACAATAACCTTCAGGAACAGAAATTTTCTAAATTTGAATGTAATTCTACTTCTCTCTCCTTATTCCTTCCCCCCCTCACTTATTTCATATAAGAAATAATTAGATGTCCTAAAGAAGAAATGTCAAGAGGAAAATATATAATAGCAACATAAGATTCAAATGTAATCATGGCACTTAAAAGCTTGCCCCAGAACAAGAAACAGAGAAAATAATTTTACATTGTACAAGTTAAATATTCTGTAACTCAAGCAGGGATCTGAGGTGAAATCAACTTACAAAAGAACATTACTTTTCCATCATTATTTGATTGTCTGAACATTTTAATAGCCTTAACATCAGATCATCTCTTACAACTGCTATAAACATTGACAATAATAATTTTTGGGCTTGAGAGGTGACTCAGCAGATAAAGGTCAAAGCCCGCAAGCCTGGGTTTAATTCCTCCAGTACCAACATAAAGCCAGATGCAAAAAGTAGCACATGAATATAAATTAAAAATTAAATAAATAGTTACTCCTGCTGTTTACCCATGTTTCACTGATTTGTTCAGTAATCTAAACCAATAAGGAATGATATCATAAAATCTTTATTTGCATACTGTAAGCTCCAGACAAAGCAGTGGGCATCATCTGGTAAGAGGGGCCTTGAATAGGATGGAAGGCAGCCTAAACATAAGAGAAATTGATCTGGCCTGTAACTCCCTGTCCCAGTCATTGGTTACTTCTCACACTGAGCTGTTGATTAAAGAGACCCACAAGGTCCGCAAAACAAGACATGCTTATGTCAAAGCTCTTGAAAACCCACCCCAGGCAAAAGGTAAGACCCTATTATTGAAAAATCCACAGACTGCCATCACACAACACTGAGAGACCTTGTTTAATCTGAAATGGTAACCAGCTCCCAGGTGGTAGCAAGTATAGTGCTGGAAGGCATTACATGAGCTGCCAGGGGAAACAGGCCAACGATATTCCATGAAAGCAGAGATCATTGATTTACAACACTGAATGATGCTATGAGAATGATGAAGACACTGCTATAAGGCAGAAACCAGTGAGCCTATAAGTGCTCATCTGTGCAATATTGGTGCTAAAACTAGGTATGCAATCAATGGCTTGATAATTGGCTAAGAGATCTTCTCAGTGGCAGGTAACCCTTAACTGAAATTGGGATCCAATGTAAACTCTTATGAGGACCAGGAACTTGGGAAAACCCCCACGAAACAGAGATCTACAGAGAGGCTACACCCATTAGAATCTTACCAAATTAACAACATTTGTCTAATTTAACCTACAGTGATCTCACTCACCATTGGAGATTCTGTTTGTATGTTTCAGAAGGCAGTGAGAACCATGGACAACCCAGTCCCACCAACAGGACCCAAGATGTTGCCTGTCACCCAGGCAGGAGATGAACACCACTAACTTATGATACAGAGCCCAAATGAAACCTTTGAGGAAGTGGCAAGAGGAGCAAGAGACCTAACTTCACAGCAAGTCAGATAACCTGTGAATGAATATTGGAGACAGACACTGAGGATACCAAACATAATCCAAAGCAGAAATCCAGAGATTCTTAAGAACTCAACAGTAAAGCAGACCTAAAACTCACCCACCATATTTCAGGGAACTGAGTAGAAGAGGAGGCGGAAAGATTGTAAGAGAATATCCAGAATCATTGCCCCCTCAACTACAACACACAAAGAAGGGGAAAAACTGGTTACCTCTTGTTCAGTTCATAACCTATCCCATGGACTGGTCCAGCAAGCCCATTGAGGAGGGCCCCCTGTGGATTGGGACCAGAGAGGAGGGAAATAGGGGTAACATCACAAGACGTGATCATATGGTGTATCTAGTTATTCACAATAAATATGAAAAAATAAAAATAAAAAATAAATAAAACTTTTGAAAACCAGTAAGAACAGAATGTGTTGATAGAATATCTTACAGTAAAGATAGAAAATACTAAATAACCCCAAGATAGGAAGACTAAGGTATTAACATATCTAAAAGAAATGGTATCATTTAATAATGTCATGTTGTTTTTTAGCTGCAATCAAATAAATGGAAAAGGCAGACTTTGACAGCGCTCATTTAAACATTTTACAGAAACATTCTGTCTGGCTCAAAGTCTTGATATGTCCATCATAAAAACACACATGTCATTCCAATGTGCATTCAGTGTGGAGATGGAGTTCCAAAGACATTACCTCTCCACGCTGCTCTACTCTCCTCTGTTTCTTCAACATGTTAAAACCTGCTTGTCCACGCAGCTTTTCTTTCATAAAAATCCTCTCTAATTCAGGTTCCCCCCTTACTCCCTTACCAACCTCTCTTTACACGACCATTATACTTCTTACACTGTGCTTCTTTGTTTTGGTTTTGGTTTCTCTCCCACACCTGTCTTCCTGTCAGTTTTCCCTACGTGTGAAACAGGCTTGGGCACAGCACAGTTATTCAACAAATGTTTCATCATTGACTGTGTTGGTTTACTGATTGTCAACTTGATCGGACCTACAGTCACCAGTGAAGGCTGATCTAGATGAGGATGGCCCCACTGCATGCTTTAAGTGTTGTTTTAATTAGGTTAGTTGAGATGGAACAAGCAACCCAAGCTAAGTGGGCAGGACCATCCCATGGGCTGGGGTGATGGACTGTGTATAAAGGAGAGAGCTGGCTGAGCAGCAGCGTTCCTCACTGTGGGCTGAAGGTGGCCAGCTACATTAAGGTCCTGCCTCCATGTCTTCCCCACAACAATGGACTGTGACATCAAACTGACAGTTTAAATAAACCCTTTCTCCCATAAACTGATTTTTTTTGACAGGTATTTTTGTCACAGCAATGAGAGGTTGACTAATACAGTGACTAAATCCACAAGTGGATGACAATGGTTTAGGTGACATTATTCAGCTAAATACCGCTTACAGGAAACGTGTCAGCTACCAATGAAGCCATATGAGAGAGTGGTGACCTACAGCGTTATATCTAGGAAGTAAAAAGATCAAATCATTCTTGTAAAAAAGTCATTAGCACATTATGAAGCAAATGGGGAAGCATACATAGTTAAACTCTGATCTCAAAATTCACTGTTACCTATCTTACATTATATTCCCATATTCTGTCCTTAGAAGCAGGTAGAGAAAAAAACCACAGCAGCCCCGCTTACACTGAGGCCATGAAAACCCTGCCTCACTGTAGGTAACTCTACATTCTTGTGTCACCCTTCACTAATAAATTGGTTGTGGCATTCAGCCAGCTCTCCCCAAGGCAGAGAATGCCCTCCTTTAAGAAGTTGGAGTTGTCTATCTCAGCCTCAATTCCAAGCTTGTGAAAATGACATAAACTCCAGTAATTAAAAAAAAATTGAGTTCAATTCTACAACCAAAGTCAATAATCCTAAAATATGTAAAATTTACCTAATTCGTGCCATTTGATGAGGATACTTGGTAGCTGCAGCCCAAATATTTCAGTTCTTCAAACTTGCGCGTATTTGCATGTCGCATACATTGTAGATTAGTTAGAGAAAATAACAGTGAATATCTAAATGTTGTATTCAGCTAGATAAATCCTGGTTTCGGGAACTGTCTAATTATAACATTTAAGTTTATATCTACCTCCATTAGTTTTCCTATTAGTATGAGAATGAAATAAATTATATCATCGATTTATTGAACACATATTTATTTTGACACATACTATGTGTTAAATGCTTCAAGCACTAAGTAGGCAGTGGGGGGGGGGGGTCTAAAGAACAGCTCGTTGCCTGTGGAATTTACAACCAAGTAGAGGAGACAGAAACACACAGGGTCCAGGCAAAACTAATTTCTCTGATTAAATGACATCAGTAAATAATCTCTAACTTGAGAGAGATCTTTTTCTTTGTCATTTAGAAACATGCAGTTCTATTCTCCTTTTTACCATTTCCAAGTAACTAATGAAAAGAATATTCTAAAGACTGGCTCAGTGCAGATTAACTAGAGAAACTACATAGACATGACTTTAAAATCTTTTCTATGGGTGCTAATCTGAGGACACATACACAATGCACCAATACAGGACTAGCTTGTCCACTCAGCCTTTGAGATCTTATTGAATTATTCCGGAGGAACATGCAATTTCTAAGCATAATAGCTCTTGGGAACTTTTTCCTAAGACTGTTTTACATGAATTCTCCAGTCGGGTTGCAGGTATATACTGTTTCTTCTCTTTTTATACTTTGAAGGTGACTGTCTGCCTTTGGAAAATGTTATTCTCATTAATCTTTGTAGCCCATTTGATGAGAACCACCTCTAACCTTTGGCTTCTATAGCTCAGATACTTTATTTTGACAGTCCTGTTTTTATGTAAAGAAAATGATACTCTGTACCTGCAGTTATAGAACCATAAACTACATATTCTGAGAAAATAAACCCAAATAAGGATTTAGTCCAAAGAATATGAGCTTGTGATATTTATTTGCTCAGTTTATGCAATGAGAGATAAATTAGTGACAATGATCTATTCCTGCCTTCTTTCCAAAATGGCAAATTAAAGCCTTTATTTATTTTTCCAAAAAGTAATCATGATCACTACTCTGACATCTAATGCATAAAAATTAATTGCCACATCTGAATACTGACATTTTGTGATATGGAATCAATTGTTCTCTGTATAAGGCGCTAAATAAATGAAAGACAAAAATAGAAGAATTATGACCTGAAATAAGTCTGTCTGATTATTTCTCCCTTAAGGGCTTTAGATTGGATTAGGATATCTGAATTCAATCAAAGCTGGTTTCTTATGACAGAGAACTTCACAGATCTTAATGCAAGAGGGAGGGAGCCTGCAAAAATTATAGTCCATAGACAATGCTATTGTGGATGCTCCCCTTTAAAGGCCTATCTGATATCTGAAAACCGTGGGTAATATGATACATTCAGAGAATAGATGAAATATTTTAAAATCTCTTCCTCCAAAGGAAAAAATACTCAACACAAATCTCATACATGAAACCGCAGTGCCACCTTGTGACACAGACATTTCATCAATTCTGTCTCCTGTTCCTTAAGTAACTCTACTTCTCCTAGCAAAATAAGATGAGATTATAGCAATGTGATTTAATTTTTATGACACTTTAAAATTATTTGATAAACATAAAATGACATTTTATTTACTGTACATTAATGTGCATCAACATTTTTAAGCAGCCCTCAATTTAAAATGTTTTTCTACAGCTTTAAAGACATTTGGGGAAGAAGTGGTCCTCAGTTTTGTTAACTGCTCTTGAAAAACTAAGAGCAGTGATGTGAGAAAACATAGACTATAAAGGTGTTCCACCCTGGACATCTCAATTTTATTTTTAAGTCAGAATTTTCTAGAATCCAGTTTTAAGAGGAACACCTAGTACAAGGACAGAAATAATTTTAAAGGAAAAGTGATAAGTGAAGATAATAATTTACTAATATTCTGGTAAAACAATACTCTACTGTAGATTCCCAAGTAGGAATATGCATGGCTCAATAAAAAGTAAGAAAAAAAACTTGCAGTCAAACAGAAAGAGTGACAGAAGCAGGATAATAGCATACGAGGATACAGAGATTTCAAACAGAGTGAAGAAGAAGAGAATGGCACTCAACAAAGGCCAGAGGAGAAAGGAACCTTGAAAAAGAAAATAGAACATTTCTATCCTTTCATAATTCTTTAATAAGAAAAGAGCAAGTACTGTAGTGGACAGTCATGGAGGTACACAGTCATTTATAGTATCTAATGTTTTATGCTTACTGTATATTTCTAGCCATTATTCTAGAAACTAAAGATGATGGTTTTGTTGTGAAGGGGAACTTAAATTATTACTAAAATGTGAAAATAACTGATACAGTAGGGATTTTGTACTGGGAACTTAAACCTATGGCCACTATAAAAAGTTTTCATTTATTCTTCAATGTATAGTTGCTATATTTAGAGAGAAAATTAATCTAGGATACTAATTATCCATTACTATAAACTATAGTGATATGGAAACTATAACAAAATTTGGTGCATATTAATCACCCCAAACCAGGAATTAACATGAGTATTATTATGGCTTGAATATGAGGCATCTGTCACAGGTACATGTACTGGAGACATAATTGCCAGCTAATATGCTCATAGGAGATGGCTTTATACTAAACCTTATGGCCTAACCAACAGATTAATCACTAGATATATTCATGAGATGATGGCATTATGGAGAGGTGGTGAAAAGTTGGAGGTCAGATGTTAGTCACTAAGTACGCCCTAGGAAGGTTGAGCTTTGTCCCTGTCCCTTGTCTCTGCTTCCTGGCTGTCATGATGTGAGCAGCTCTGCTCTACTACATGCTCCCCACAGTTCCATTCTGCCTCACCACAGCTGGGACCCACACAGTCAGAAAACCAAGAATGGGAACCTCTGAAATAGGGAACTAAACCAATCCTTCCTCCCTTAAATTGATTTTCTTATGTATGTGTCAGAGAGATGAAAAGTCTGTAACATGTTATTACCCATCAGATAACAAAAAGAATAATGAATCTGTGTTACTTCTGACTGCAAATTGATTTAACAAAACTCTAGCTATCAGCAAGAGAAATTGCCATTTCTCCTACCCTAGAACCTAGCATTAACACTCTCCTATCTTTTAGGTTATGGCTAAACTGTGAAAAGGGTATCAGAGTACTAACTTTGCAATGTTCAAAAAAAAATATATCTTGAAAAATACAGGAGATTATTTTCCTTCTTACCCAGCCAAGAGTGTTCTAATTTAGTTTTTGTCTATGATATTTTGTCTATGATATTAAATCATTGTGATAAAGCAATTAACAAGAGTAAAGGAATAGGCAATGCAAAAAAAAACTACTTCATTAATTTCTTTAAATTTTAAGCTTCTTGAAATTGAGGATTTTATTCTCTGTGATCTCTGCATATTCTAATAAAGATTCATTGAATTCAATATTTAATTTCATCAAGGTTCTTAATTCAGTACATATCAAAAATTTTTAAATCCTCTCCTTACATAGAAGATAGGAAATTCAGCAATCATTATTAACCTGGAAGAAAACTGAATCTGTCTTTACATGAGTCTTTTTATAGAAAATGGCTGTTTTTCATACATTGCTTGTCTTATAATTCTTCCTCAATCATAATATTTAAATAATCTAAGAGGACATTTGTCATAGTCAGCCACATGCCTCTGGAATGAACCTCTGAACCAGGCACAGTATGGGAGGAAAGGATTTATTGAAACTACAGATCCAGGGGGAGTTCTATAATAGTAAAAAAGGTTGCCCTCCTTTCATAGTCCCAAGCAGAGAGAGAGGAATCCATCATCAACAACACACACACACACACACACACACACACACACACACACACACACACACACCAACAAACAGCAGACTCCACTGAGCTGACTCCTCTTTGCATATCTATGGCTGGAATTCCAGATCTTTCCCAGAAACACCACAGGGCTGGAGCCTAGGAGGCCAGGCCATGGTAACACCTCCTCCAGCCAGGAGGCTGGAGACAAATTACAAGCTTTAATAAAGTCTTGAATTTATTGGAGAACATCCATTCAAACTACCACAACATTTATCCCCTAAAGACAGCTAAAATATGAACTCCATAAATTCAGTGTCATTTTATAAAAGAAAAAAGAGAGGACTGTTTTCCCCCTAGGCTAGATTAGGCAGAAATGAAAGAGATTAAAGAAAATTATTCTTTATATGGGTTTTGAGAAGTTAAAATCTTGTCTTCTATAAATTTGTACATTAAATGAGCTACTTTTCGTTTTGATAAAAGACAGTTATAAAGTAGGAGCAAAAAGAAACATTATCTCTAAATCAATAAAACAGCAACAATGAAGTTGGAGGGTGCTATCCTCTCATTGCTGAGGGAGGGGCAGGAAACACCCAAACAGAAGCAGATTAAGGAAGAAAAGGGTTTATTTCCAGTTTATGGTTTTGAGGGGAAGTGTCATCATGGAGGGGAAACATGGCACAAGCAGGAAGCTGAGTGTCACATCTGAGAGATGGCTGTATCATCCCAAGACCCATCCCCAAGGACACACCTCCTCCAACAAAGCTCCGCCTCCCAAGGATTCCACAAACTTCCCAAACAGTCCATCAGCTGGAGATCAAGTAACAGGCTTAATCATAAACGCATGAGGCTTAAGGGACATTCTACATTCAAACCACCATACAGAGGAAAGAATTAGGCCTGGTTATAACAGGTTTACTTCATATTTTTCCTAAATTTTTATTAGCTTTCATTTATACCAGACAACAAGCCATAATTATTCAGCATCTAGCTCTTTTTCTGTCAGTTTGGATTTCAAATCTTAAAAAAAAAAAAAATTGTAGAAACATCAGAATTTTAAATTCAAATAAAATAACTTATTCTCAATTGTAAGTTGAAAAATATGTAGAAGTTTAAAATCAAAAAGACTTAAAGTTTCTATTCTAAAGACGAGTCATGAGCCATCAGCTGAGTCAGGATCATCTCTAAGTATACTAACATGTACTCATGGATGAAACGAGCCAGAATCAATAAAATAACATGCTCTAGTTTAGTATTTTTAAAATAATATAATGTCATATAGGTAGCATATAATTGAAGTCAATAAATCTATCTAATACAACATAAATTAAAAGAAAGCAATATGGTGATTCTGATGGTGAGAACATTCCTAATGGCAGGGTGCTCGCCTCGTTTAACCCTGGAATAATAAGAAAGAGCAATTCAGGCTTCCAGGTGAGGATGTTATAGGAACACTAGAGAAACTAGGGTAGGAAAAGTAATGGGGAGACTGTAGAATTCACTCTTTTAGCAGAAATAAACTATAGATAATTGTAGCAGAAGCTCCAGAGAGACTAGGGTGCCTGACACTGATGCCCCAGTGGGCTGGTTTCCAGCTGAGAACCTGAAATCAGCAGGAGACACGTGCAGCAGAGCTCCCACAGCCAGCAAGACACCCAGCGACCTGCAGCCATGCTGCAGCCCCACCACCAGCCTGTGCCACAGGAACAGAGGAGAAGCCAGCCGGCAGCTTCTTCCTAGAGAAGCTGTGACCTTTCAAGGAGGTGCAGGCCCATAGCTGACATCCTGGCAAGAGATGAGCCACCCAGACCTACCACGGAGGATCCACATGGAACCCTGCAGAGAGAGGTGGGATAGGCAAGAGTCCTATAGACACAGCCACTCAGTCAATCCAGGAGACAGACACCAATGATTTCAACACAACCTAAAGCAGAAGTACAGAGACACTAAGACCTTAACAATAAAGCAGCCTTAATACTCACCCACCATGACTCAGGGAACTGAGCGGAAGAGGGGGCAGAAAGATTTTAAGAGCCATGGTGGAGGAGAATATCCAGAGACATGGCTCCCCTCAGTAACAACATGCAAAGGGGGGTGGAACATGGTTGACTCCTAGGTTATCTATCCATAACCCCTACCCCACGGACTGATCCAGACTGCCCACAGAGGAGGATATCCAGCTGATTGGGGACAGGGAGGAGGAAAATTGGGGCACTGGGGATACCAACACATTATTTGCTCAATGTATCTAATATATGGATAATAAAGAAAAAAAAGCAAAAAAAAAGGGCCCAGAATGCCCAGAATAGCACCTAGGAGGAAGAACTGGGAAACCTTGAGAAAGAAAAGATTAAGGGAGAAGAACTGTAACATTTTCAAACGAGATTTTCAAGTTAGGTAAGGAAGAAAATTGGCCACTGAGGTTGTCATGATGGAGGTTGTTAATTACCTTCAATGAGTATTTTCAGTGACAAGGAGGAATTTTTTTTGTTAATATGAAATGAAAAAGAGGAAAATAAATGTAAGTATGTGGAAAAAAAGAAAGAACAATTCTGTACGCACTCATACTATCAGTCAAAACTCATCTTATTTTAAAATGCTGCATAATGAAAGCATGAGCAGATTTTGCCTATGAAATGAGTTGGTTTTCTATGAATATTATAATGGACCAAGCTTGTTAGAGCTTACTGATAAAATAAGCTCACATACACACCTGAGTTACACACACCCCGGTGAATCAGTTAGTCAGTACTTGGTGTGCATTGTGGATGAGCTACTCAATCATCCAAAGTAATCAGATTGTATTTTAAATTCATGGTAGTATATTAAATACTTTAAATTATGTACCGACTTTCTACATCATTAAGAAAGAGAAGAGAACTTTCTAGTGAATGCATTAACATGTTTAATGTTTAATGGTGAATAAGAAAACATACCACATGTGAGGATTGTTTTAAAGTATGCATTTATGCTTACATATATATGAGTACTAACAGTATGTTTTAATTTACAGGGATAGTGAAAGTAAATTAATTTTAAGTAAATATTTTCTCAGAAGTTAGAGGCAATGAGTGGCAGAGGGTAGGACAAAACAATGGGCGAAAGTGAATGGAGCCACTAGGCAAGAAATGATACACTCCATATGGGCAAAACATCTGTGTATTTTTCACTTAATCAACTCAAAAAGTTATGTAAGAAGGGCTCAGATGATGGCCCAGTCATTGAAGGTGCTTGCTTGCAAAGTCGGCCAGCTTGAGTTCAATGCCCCAGTACCCACATAAAGCCGGATGCACAAAGTGTGCATGGGTCACAAGTTTATTTATAGTGACAAGAAACCCTGCCATTCTCATATTCATTCTCTGTCTCTTTCCTCTCTGCTCTTTCTTTTCTATCTTTTGTCTTTCTTATCTCTCTGCTGGTAAATAAATAAAATATTGTTGTTATATGTAATAAAGTATGAACCAAATTTTTAACAAAACAATATTGCTGTTTCAGTCACACTGGTATGGTAGTGATAATAAAATTATGAATCATACATTTTATGACATCATTTGTCTTCATAGTACTTGGTCAAGTCATATATATGTGTGTATATATATACATATATATGTATACATGTATACATATATGTATATACATATATATGTATACATATATGTACATGTATATGACTTCATGTATATATGAAGTTAATTTATGAGCAGAGAGAATGTGTGTGTATGGGTGAACCAAGGGACTCTTGCCACTAGAAATGAATTCCAGATGCATGTGCTACTTTGGTTTATATGGATACTGGAGAATCAAACCTGGGCTGGCAAACTTTCCAAGCAAGCCATCTCCCCAGCCTGTCTTACTTAAAAAAAAAAACTTATATTTTAAAATTACAGTATTATTAGCCAAGAAAAGCTTTGATGTAATTTAGGCTTTCTCAATTGCCCATCACACACCTAAACTTTCTCCAGCTTTCTATTTATTTCTTCCATGAAAAATGATGACTGAGCACTAGGCAATACAACAAGGTGTTAGTTCATCCAGTTCATCAAAAAGACAAAGCTAAGCAATTGGTTATACAACAGTATACACACTAGTATAAAAAGAAAAGAAGGGATATGGGGTGAGTGTGAAGAACATCCCCTAAAGAGAAAAGAATGAAGGCTCTGAACTTGAAAAGGTTTTTTTTTTTTTAAATAAAACTAAAGAAAGTTAATGAGATTAAAATCTGAAAAATGACAGAATGCTATTAATGAAGATTTTGAGACAATCTGCTCAAGAACTTAATGTTTATGTTAGAATTGTAGCTTCATCATAATCTTAAAACATTTCAATTTGTATATTGTATAGAAGATTTACATTTTTTAAACATAGTAATAAAATGTTAATGAGCCCAATAATTACCCATTACCCAATAATTACCCAAAGTAAACAGTAGTGTGAGAATAGTCATGCAAATGTATAGGATTACTAATTTCATGGCTGTAACCAGACATTAATTCAACATTAATTAGAATTATGTATTATAGATTGCATGAGAGAAAATATTATTTAAATGACACTGTAAGGAAAGAATAGACAACAAGGAAAAAGTAGAATGCAAGGTCTATGTTTTTCATATGCTTCATGTTTCTCATGCATCCATGGCAATTCCCAATGAATATTATTATAAAATATTAGCCCATTGAATAAAGTGCTTGCCTCAGAAGCTTGAGTATCTGAACTCAAAATCCCAGCAACCCATGTGAAAAGTCAGATGCTAAGGCAAGCACTTGTAATCTTGGCCATTCCTAGAGGCAAGAAGGGAAACAGAAACAGGAGAATTCACTAGCATCTTGTGGTCCAGCTAGCCTGACAAAAACCGCAGTGAAGAATACCCTGCCTCAAAGAAGGTGGGAAGGCAAGAACCAACACCAAAAAGGTGTTCTCTGATCACCACGTGTAGGCATTCATATAAGTGAAAACTCTCACACAGGTGCACACCTATAAAACACACACAAACACACACACATACACACACACATGTGCACGCACACATGCGGGAACTGGACCTACACCACCCCTCTCTCTGTCTTCTCACTGTGAGAGACAGTCTCTTACCCATCCACTTACCCCTGCTATAGACTTCTGTGCGCCCTCTTGAGCCTGAGGCATGATGTCTGATCCCTTCTCTTGATAAGTAGGCTACGCCAGGAATTTTCATATGATAATTCAGTATCTCTGTTACAAGTGCACTATCATCTATTTTGTACTCATTCTTAAGTTACTTTTTTAAAAATATATATTTATTGTCCATAATGAGTTACATTATTTAGTGGGCAAACAATGCATTGTTATCCCGAATTCCCCAATTCCCCCCCTCCCTAAGCTCGCAACATTAAAGCAGCCTTATTAAGTTACTTTTTAAAAACATCTTTGAAATTAAGGTTCTTAATGGCTATGTAGTGAGTCACCACAAAGTGAGATTTCAAACCACTAAACTCATTTTTCTCTATATTTTGAAATTTTGTTGGCTACCAATCTTTGTATGATAAAGAGATCACTTTAACAAGATGTTATAAATATTTTACGCTAATTTATTCTGACATAATTATCTTCCCTTTTTTAAGGGTTGGCAGTAAGTGTTAATGATAAATGAACACCTCTATATTGAGGCTAGAACTCACATCTATTTTCAGTAAGGGATAACACCAAGAACTGCGACCTGATGCTTTTTTTCAAATATTTACACTCTGCGATACTTGTAAAATTCTATTAACTTCATTAATTCCTGACTAGGAAGGAAAAATCATGTTACCCTGTAACAAAGATGATCTCTTCAACTTTTCATGGAATTGAAATTTGTCTTTACTTTATAGCACCTCTCCTGATGGCTTGTTACCCATAACTCATGGTCACTCATGGCTGAGAAGCCAGTGTATATTCATTCCAAGTCCTTTACTGTGACCCTCACTGAAACTTTTCAAGATGCTTTGTTTCCCTTTAACCTTTTCAATCTGCAAATTCTTCATCCGAAAAAGCAAAAGGTTGAAGTTAAGAAGGTGGTCGTGGCAGTGTCTTCCTGCTCTGCCACTCTGATTCGACATTCTGCCCTCTTAAAATAATTGATTTCTGAACTGTAACATGAAATTATCTTAAGTTGAACAGATAGCACTGAGAACTCCAAATAACTTTTCTTCCACTTAATAAAAATACCAGACTCAGGGGGCTGGAGAGATTGCTCAGTGGTTGAGACACTTGCCTCCAGTGCCTAGGGCCATTCCGTTCCCCAGGACCCACATGGGCCGGACCCACATGGGCCGGACCCACAAATTGGTGGCCCTGGTGTACTTGTGCGCTCTCTCTCTCTCTCTCTCTCTCTCTCTCTCTCTCTCTCTCTCTCTCTCTCTCTCTCTCTCTCTCTCTCTCTCTCTCTCTCTTTCTCTGCTAGAAAATGAATAAATAAAAAAATACCTGACTCAGAAAGGAAAGAACCATATCAAAAAGTCTTCTTACTTTTTAATTAATTTAATCTGTAATAACACTTGATATAATTTTCTCCATTTTATACAGAGTTATTTGAATATCTCCAATGTTCAAATCTATATAAATATCCTATCTCTAGACAAACCACTTCCTATTACATTAACTCATCAAGGTAATAGCAAAACGTAATTTTAAAGTCATATTTAGTATGATTAGCTGTATTCATAACACATCTGCAAATCTCTTAAAGTTGTTATAAAGCATGCAAAACTATTTCCTCATGACAGTGTGCTGAGCATTGAGATGTAAATCAAAGAACTTCAGCTATTTCAATCCAGCCTGTAATTCTACAAAGCTGAAAAATAGAAAATGTCACAGTGCCATGCAAACACAAACACATACAGTTCACATTTCGAAACACAACTTTGTCGCTTCCAAACACCTACTAATTTCCATATAAACACACACCTCTTCTACAAAATGATTCAAATTCTATTATGACCACATCACCTGAATTAGTCTTAAATTACTATCACTTTCTTATCGAGTTTAAGATGTAGATATCAAAAGAGAGTTATCTGAAATCGTTTGCTTTTCCCAATCTGATTCTCAGCTAGGAGGTTTCTACTGCCACAACTCCAATGATGGCTGCAGTGATAGCAAAGTAACCAGGTGTCTCTTATGTGTGCCCCTACATCTCTCCTTTAAACTTATGTTTAACTATTTGGTTGTTGTTAAATACAAATTGTAGTTCTAGGCTTTGGAGTCTCTTCCTGTTTCCTTTACTAACCCTCTTGTCACCTATGTATTCCTTTCTCCTATTCATTCCCACCATTTTCCATCTTTTCAGTTTAGAATGGGTGTGGGGGGTAGAGATGGTTTGGTGTGAGACACCCTGTGAGTGCAGTGTCCATATGAATGTGTGTATGGATGCAGGTGCCCTGTGCACACGTGTGGAGGGCAGGAGGAGAATGTCAGGTGGCCTCTCTGCATCTCCCCTTGTTTCCTTGAGATGATGTCTCTCACTCAACTCCAAGTTGCATATTGCACCTTTGTTTCAAGGGTACATCTCAGGTCCCTGCAGCCTACAAATGTGAATGGCCATGCCCAGCTGTTTACATGGGTGCTGAGGAATCAAACTCAGGTGGTCTCAGTGCCTCGGAGGCCCTCATTCTTGTAAAGCAAACATTCTTCCCTGCTGAGTGATCTTCACAGCCCACATTCTTGTGGTTTGAATGTTCTTAGGATCAATCTCAGGAGCTCAGGCTCTCTGGCATGCTAGGGAAGAACTCTACCATGGAGACACTCCCCCATCTCACTGTCTTTACACTTGATAAGGAAAGATCAAGGATTCTACAACTTTTGTTAAAAGTCCTCAAATATATCTTCTGCATATGTTCAAAGGAGGAAGATTCCTAAGAAGACACAGGGAGGAGGAGAAGGATGAACAAGATGAGAGGGACAATTTTCCCCATATTTTCTGTCAATAATTAGATACATTGCATGAGCAATGGTCCCTCCATTTCCCTCCTCCCTGTCCTCAATCCTCTGGGGGCCCTCCTCAGTGGGCTTGCTGGACCAATCATGGGACACTCTTAAACCACTTATTTCTTTGTTAGTTTAGATTGAAAAATGTGTTTACATACAGGTGCAGTTTGTTGGTTTTCCAAAATATAGCACAAAGGGTTTCATTGTAACAATATGTTCATTAATACAATGATCATTTTTTTAAATTTTCATTGTTAAATTAATATATGCACATCAACTTTATTATATGTAAGATTTACAGATGTTTAAATAAAAATACTTTGAAGAAATTAAATGCCTTTATAAGATGTTTGTAAAATTTCTTTCTGTATTTATTGTTTTTACATAAGAATTTATTGGAATAAACTAATTTCTTGCCTATTGACGAGAGAGTGCTCTATATATGATGGAACATTTCCACAATCTGTAAGTCTGGTGCTACTATTTGTCATTAGCTAGTAAGTGTGAACAAGTTAAATTAATTACCCACAAGGAACCTGTAACTGTAACTGGGATCCATGGCAAAATTCAATGAGGACCAAGAACCCTTGCTCCAAGGGAAAATTCCCACTACCAGAGAGTTATAGAGAGGCTACACCCATTAGAATATTGACAAAATAGCAATTTTTGTCTCATTTAACCTATATTGATCTCACTATCAGATGGAGATTCTGTTTGTATTTTTCAGAAGGCAGTGAGAGAGCTGGAGACTGCCTAATTCCACCAATAAGACATAGGTGATGGCTGGCATCCTGGCAGGAGACAAACCACACCTAGCCTTCACACAGGGCCCAAGTAAAACCTACAAGAAAGTGACAAGACAAACAGGAGACTAATCACCACAGCAATTCAAATAACCCATGAAAGGTCAATGGAAACAGACACCAAGGATACCCAACACAACCCAGGGCAAAGATCCAGAGATACTTAAGATCTCAACAATAAAACAGACTTAAAACTTACTCACCATGACTCAGGGAACTGAGCAGAAGAGGGGGCAGAAAGAACGTTAGAGCCATGGTGGGAAATATTCAAAGACATTGCCCCCTCAGCAACACACAAAGGGGGAAGAAAAAAAAAACTGGCTAACTCTGGTACAGTTGTTAAACCCCTAACCTATGGACAGATCCAGTATGCACATCAAGGAGGGTCCCCAGTGAGTAGAGGACAGAGAAGAGGGAAAAGGGGACACTTTCACAAGATTTGCTCATACAATGTATATAATAATTCATAATAAAGATATTAATAAAAAATTCCAAAAGCCTAAAAACCATATGGTCAGGATTATTAAAAGAAAAAAAACATTAAATTCAAAAAGTTGTGTCCTACCCACTCAATTTTGCAGAAACAAAAATTATTTCTCTGAATCAATATTCTTACACTATTATATGTGTTGGCATGTAGCTTATATTCCTACTAGTATCTAAAAAAGACTATATTTTCTTTCATTCACTCATGAATACATTCAAAAATTTTATTTAAAGCCTAGTTTATATCAGAAAGCATGTCATGGTAAGATTTTAATATATTATCACAACCCAGGGCAAAGATCCAGAGATACTTAAGATCTCAACAACAAAGCAGATTCAAAACTCACCCACTATGACTCAGGGAACTGAGCAGCAGAGTGGGTGGATAGATGTAGTAGAGCAATGGTGAGGGAGAGAATATCCAGAGACATTGCCCCCATCAGCAACAACATACAAGAGGGAAGGAAATAAAAACAATGAAAAACTGGCTATTTCTGGTGCAGTCCATACCCCCTATCCTATAGACAGATTCAGAATGTGCACTGAGGAAGTACCCCAGTGGTAGGGGACAGATAGGAGGGAAACTGGGATACATTTACAAGACTTGCTCATACAATGTATAAACTTATAATAAAGATATTTTTAAAGATTTTAATATAATCTTAGATTAAAATAGGTATTTGAAAATTGTGAAAATTTATCTTTTTTAAACTTTTTTTTTTTTTTTGGTTTTTGAGGTAGGGTCTCGCTCTAGCCCAGGCTAACCTGGAATTCACTCTGTAGTCTCAGGCTGGCCTCCAACTCACAGTGATCCTCCTA
>PVHP010030310.1:0-21787 GCA_004024765.1 Zapus hudsonius
GGAGGGCAGTGGGGAATTGGGGATAACAACTCATTGTTTGCCCACTAAATGTTGTAACTCATTATGGACAATAAATTAGAAAAAAAAATAAAATAAACATAGTAGGTGGGCATGGTGGTACACACCTGTAATCTCAGCACTCAGGAGGTAGAGGCAGGAGAAATATTGTGAATTTGAAGCCAACCTGGTCTGCATAGCAAGCTCCAGGCCAATTAGAACTACAAAGTAATACCCTGTCTCAAAACAATTAAAATAAGTAAATACATGATTAAACAAATAAAAATGAGCATAGATCTAAAGTAGTTTGATCACTTCATAATTGTGTCCACCATCCCACTTAGGAAGTAAACTTCAACTGCCATGTAAAATAAATATGGAAAATTTCCTTGCCTCTGCAATTTGGTAGGAGGAGGCAAATAACTTATTTCTGGTTTCTGAAATGAAAACATTAATTAATATTAATTTTCATAGACATTAAAATGTTAAGTGTAAAGCTGAACTGTATGAACTTATTATATGTTAAGTTGGACAAATATTGAAAATTCTGTGATATTCAACCTAACAGCTTTCAGTGTTCTCTGGGGTACTTAAACACAGAGTGGTTACAGGGCCAGGAAAAAGGAGAAAAAACCAACAACAGGAGACATGGAAGCAACTGGAGATCACCATAGTAAGTGAAATAAGCCAGACCTAGAAATACAGTATTGTATATTTTCTCTCATTTCTGGATCACATATTAATATAAATACATATTTGTAAGAGTTATCACAAGAATACTGAACACACAGCTATATGGAAGAGACCAGCAAGTCAAGAAATGCTCATCTGTGCAATAGTGGCACTAAACCGAGGAGGGTAATCAACAGCTTACTAATTGGTTAAAAAAATCAGCTTAGTGACAAAGAGCCCTTAACTGCAACTGGGATCCATGGCAAAATACTATGGGGACCAAGAACTTGGGCTCCTAGGGGAAATTCCCACTACCAGAGAGCTACAGAGAGGCTACACCCTTTAGGAGCTAGCCAAAATAGCAATGTTGCCTCATTTAACCTATATTGATCTCACTCTCCGATGGAGATTCTGTTTGTATTTTTCAGAAGGCACTGAGAGAGTCAGAGACAACTCAATTCTACCAATAAGTCATTGGATGAAGGTTGACATCCTGACAGGAGACAAACCACCCCTGGCCTTCACACAGGGCCCAAATGAAACCTACGAGAAAGTGACAGAAACAAACAGTAGACCAATCACCACTTCAAGTCTGATAGTCCATGAAAGATCAATGGAGACAGACACCAACAATACCCATCACAACCCAGGGCAAAGATCCATAGATACTTAGGATCTCAACAATAAGGCAGACTCAAAACTCACCCACTGTGACTCAGGGAACTGAGTAGAAGAGGAGGCAGATAGATTGTAAAAGCCATGGTGTGGGAGAATATCCAGAGATATGCCCCCCCTCAGCAACAATACAAAGGGGGAAGAAAAAAGAAAAAAGAAAAACTGGCTGCCTCTATGCAGTTCATAACCTCCTAACCTATGGACAGATGTAGTGTGCACACCGAGGAAGGACCCCAGTGGGTAGGGACAGAGAGGAGGGAAATGGGGACACCTTCACAAGATTTGATCATACAATGTATATATATATATATATATACTTATTCATAATAAAGATATAAAAAAGAAATAAAAGTACAAGTGAGAATATTGAGAAGATGAAGAGGAATAGTTAGTGGGAGGAGAAGGAAGAGAAAGGGTAGGCAATGTAGGTATGAATGTAATCAAAGTACATGCTATTCATTTGTGAAAATGTCTTTATAAAACCCATCAACATGGACAATGAATAAATGCTATGGTAATTTGAATGTAAAATACCCACATAGCATCATGAGTTTGTGATTCTGCCCCCTCCTTGATCCTTGGAGGTGTAGTGGAGGTGTGTCTTGGGGAGCCAACTTGCCAGTCCACTTATTCCAGCCCACTTGCCACTTCCTTCTAGCTGATGTGACAAAATGTGGAACACTATCTGTTCTGTCATGATTTTTCTTCCACGATGAAACTTCCCCTTGAAACTGAAAGCTAAAATAAACTTTTTTCCTTCCATCAACTGCTCTGGTTGAGTATTCTAACCTAGCAATAAGAAGACAAGTGCTATATATGCCAATTACAAAAAAAAATCTAAGACATCAGAAGAAACAGTTCATATATTCAAGGAACTAAGGAACATGGAATAAAATCACATGCAAAACAATTAAAGTCAAGTCAATCCTTGGGTTAAAAAATGAAAAAGAGTTGAATGTTAGATGGTAAGGCATAGTAGGTGGAGAAAGTCACAGAAATGTGGATATATTACCTTAAGAAGTATTTGACAGAGAAACACGGGGAAGCTATTATTGGCTGAAGGAACAGCATAAGAAAGGACAGACACCCGAGGGCCATCAAATAGATCAAGTATGCAGAGCCCAGAAGAAAGGAAGAGTGGCTGAATCGCTGGTTCATGAGATGCACAAAGACAGGCTAGATACACAAGGGAAGAGCTGAGTTGAGAAGAGAAACCTGGACCAACATTGTACTTACCTTGCTGTTGCTGGACAAATATAGAACCAGAAGCAGCTTATGATAGGAAAGGGTTTACTTCAGGTTTACAGATTCCAGGGGAAACACCATTGATGGTGGAAGAAGCTCGCTTACTTCCATGAATCATAGCAGAAAGATACCACAAAATAGTCAGTAAACGTGAACAGCCAGAGCACAAAATGAACACACCTTAGGGCTGGACTATAATAACTGCCTGAGTGATGCCTCCTCCAACAGAGGCTATGCTTGCTGGAAATTTGAGTTTCAAGCTTAATCAAAACTACCTTAAGCTTTAGGGAACATACATTCACATTCAAACTATGACAACTAGTTTCTGCCCAGAGGAGATATGATGACTTACAGCAAGAGTGAGTTAATAAAATCACTCTAAGAAGATTAAGCAGGGTGAGGGGCACAGCGAAATAGACCAGAACCAGAGCAATAGCTAGAAGGCTAGTTGAGTGATCCAGGACCAAATGTACGGATGCTGACTATGAGAACATCATTGAGAATTCAACACACGGAATGAGAGGCATATTGGAAAAGAAGAAGAAATAAGATTTGAACAGTGATTTGGAATTCTTGTGGAGTAGAAAAATAAAGAAAAATGAGGGCTTTACTTTTAACAATAAGATCGAAACATGTGCAAGATTAGGGAGATGAATTGTTCTAATAATTAAATAAAGTTGAGGCAGTTAGGGTGACTGGGTCCCTGAAAGTAAAATGCAGAAATGTCTTTCCTGGAGAAAAATCTGGGAACTCCCCTTATCTCTTGCCTAACCTGTTTTCCAATGAACAACATGAACCCCTCCCTTGGGGAGAGATCTTTCCTAGATTTCATATCTAACCCTGGTTTTGTGGATAGACAAACTTAAGACCCTAGAACTTTCTGACCCAACTTCCTGAGTCAACCTCTAGCTCAGACCAATCAGCTCTCTGACACACCTGAGGAGGAAGGTAGGGCCCACCAGCATAAGGTTATAAAAACATTTACCAGGGAAGGGCAAGCTCTCTTGGCTGTCTCCTGATTCTGGTGAGCTTCCCCTTGTCTCCAGTGGCTTGGCTGACTTGGCTGAGAGGAAGGGAGAAAACTCTCAACTCCTACTCCCATATGGGCTCTCGACCTCCTCGTATCCCCCACAGGGAGCTATATACATTTTCTCCCTTTTCCTTCACTTAATCCAATAAATCTAATAAAGTCTCTCTAAATCTTACTCTTTAGGCTATAGATTTTAATTCCTTAAATTCCTAAGACAAGAATCCGGGGTATTTTAAATTTGTTGATGTGTTGGTGAATCAGTATATTATTGGCAAGGAACCCCAAAAATTCCCATTTTAAAGTGATAATATCTTATTATCAGAGGCAATCTCAAACACTTAATGCTAAGCAATGCTCTTTTTTTTCATTTTATTTATTTCTTTTTTTATTGTCCATAATGAGTTACATTATTTAATGGGCAAACAATAGGTTGTTATCCCCCACTCCCCAATGCTCTTTATATATGTATATAAAATATTCACTTCCTTAAATAATATTGAAAGATGAAAGAGAAGCCAAATAAGTTCCCCCAAAACACACAGTCTTGTTTTGCCCTTTCATGTATTTTATCCAAGTAGAAGTTGAAGTGATAGGTGAACCTAAAGTGGCTGAGTCTGAAGACAGCATCAAACAAAGGACTGGGCCTAGAATGAAACATGACTATTTGAGAATTTGGATTTAGATATCACCAGGATTAGCTAAGCATGGAAGTAAGTGATTATTTTGAGGTTGAGTAATATGAAAAGAAAATTGAAAAGACCCTAAAATTTTGGAAATGATGGGCAGGAAACAGAGATGGTCATATCAAAAATAAGACAGAAATAGAGGAATGATATATAGTAGAAAAATGTGTAAGGCATCTCAATAACATTGAACATTAATGTCTAAGGCTATGGGAGAAGCTGGCTCATCTCTGAAAGACTGGTGGAAGTTGCAGAAGTGTACTGTGCTGCAGGAAGGGGTGACTGCTGAAGTAGAGAGGAAATTCACTCAAAAGACAAGTGTCAAGCAGGAAGAGAAATGGGAATAAAAAATGTGGGACATTTTTGACATTTGTCAAAACTTCATTTATTGAAGATGTTATCTTTAGCCCAGCATACATTGTTAGCACCCTTGTCAAAGACCAAGTAGCTGCCTTGCATTAAAGCCTGGGTCTTCAACTCTATTCCACTGGTCTGTCTGTCCGTTTTTCTGCCATTTCCATGCTGTTTTACTTAATATGGCTTTGTAGTATGTTTTAAAGTCAGGTATGGTGATACCTCCTGTGTAAGTTTTTTTTGCTTAGAATAATTTTAGCTATCCGAGGTCTTTTACCCTTCCAAATAAATTTTGAGATTATTTTTCCTCTGTCTGTGAAGAAAGAGGTTGGGATTTTTGTTGGCATTGCATTGAATCTGTAGATCGCTTTTGGCAGGATTGCCATTTTTTATTATATTGATTCTCCCTATCCATGAGCATGGAATGTCTTTCCATCTTATCACATCCCCCTCTATTTCCTTCTTGAGTATTTCAATATTTTCTTTATATAAGTCTTTCATGAACTTGGTTAGTGATATTCCAAGGTATTTCATTTTCTTTGAGGTTGTAGGAAATGGGACAGTTTCTCTGATATCTTTTTCTGAATATTTGTCTTCTATATATAGAAAGGCTACTGAGTTTTGTGTGTTAATTTTGTATCCTGCCACTCTGCTGAAGGCATTGATCACCTTCAGGAGTTTACTGATACTCTTCTTTGGGTCTAATATATAAAGGATCATGTCATCTGCAAAGAGGGATAGTTTAATGTCTTCCTTTCCAATTTGTATCTGTTTTATGCCCTACTTTCTTATCGTTTGGTCTAGAACTTCAAGCACTATGTTAAAGAGCAGTGGTGAGAGTGGACACCCCTGTCTTCTTCCTGAATTGAGTGGGAATTCCTTGAGACATTCCCCATTGAGAATGATTTGTGCTTTAGGAGATCAGTATATATTGTCTATAGCATATTTAGGTATAGGCCTTCTATGCCTATTCTTTTCAGGGTTTTGAACATGAAGTAGTGTTGAATTTTGTTAAAGGCCTTCTCAACATCTATTGAGATAACCATGTACTTTTTGTGATTGAGTCTATTAATGTGGTGAATTATATTTATCAACTTGAGTATGTTGAACCATCCCTGCAACCTAGCATTAAGCTGTGTTGGTCAGGGTGAATAATAGTCTTGATGTGGCTTTGTATTTGGTTTGCTATGACTTTGTTTAGGATTTTTTTTATCCAAGTTCACCAGGGATATGGGTCTGTAGTTTTCTTTTCTTGTTATGTCTTTGCTTGGTTTGGGAATTAGGGCAATGCTAGTTTCATAGATGGAGTTTGGGAGCCTACCCTCTTTTTCTATGCCCCAAACAAGCTTCAAAAAGAGAGGTTACAGTTCTATGATGAAGGTTTTGTAGAATTCGGCTGAGAACCCATCTGGACCTGGGCATTTTCATTTGGGGAGGTTCTTGATTACAGATTCAATGTCTGTGATTGTGATAATATTATTTAGCATCTATATCTGCTCTGAGCTGAGCTTTGGAAGTTGGTAGGTGTCCAGAAATTTATTCATTTATTCCAGGTTCTCTAACTTTGTGGAGTAGAGGTTTTGGAAGTATGACATGATGGTACTTCCAATCTCTTCAAGATCTTTTGTGACCTCACCTTTGTCATTTCTGATTTGTTGAGTTGGGCCTTCTCTGTTCTTTTTTTTTTTTTATTAAATTGGCCAGTGGTTTGTCAATCTTATTGACTTTTTCAAAGAACCAACTTTTGATTTGTATATATTTTAAATTATTTTCTTCATTTCCAAATCATTAATCTCAGCTCTGATCTTAATTATTTCCTTGAGTCTTGAGCTCCTAGGGTTGGATTTTTCCATCTTTTCTAATGACCTTATGTGGGAAGATAGGTGGTTGATTTGAGACCTCTCTGTCTTCATTATGAGGGCATTTAATGCAATGAATTTCCCCCTTAGGACAGCCTTCATTATGTCCCACAAATTATGATAGGTTGTGTCCTAATTATCATTTGTTTCTAGGAAATTCTGAATTTTCTGTCTGATATCTTGTTTGACCCATTCATTGTTCAGGAGTGAGTTGTTCAGATGCCAATACCTGTTGAAATTTTTGGATCTTCTCCCATTGCTAATTTCTAGCTTTAATGTGTTGTCGTCTGATATGATGCAGGGGATTATTACATTGATCTTCCTAAATTTTTTGAGGTATTATTTATGGCCTAGTATGTGATCAATTTTGGAGAAGGCTCCATGAGCTGCTGAGAAGAATGTATAATCTGTCCTTGGGGTGGAATGTTCTGTAAATGTCTGTTATCCCTAGCTTGCCTATGGTGATATTTAGCAACTTTATTTCCATGCTTGTCTTTTGTTGGATGATCTGTCTAGGGATGACAGTGGAGTGTTAAAGTCTCCTACTATGATGGTGTTGGTGTCTATATCTGCTTTGATTTTGAGTAACTTATGCTTTATGAACTGAGGGGCCCTTGCATTTAGTGCATACATATTTAATATTGTGATGTCTTTTTGTTGGATCTTTCCCTTGATGAGTAGGAAGTGGCCATCATCATCCTTTTTTATTGATTTCGATTTAAAGTCTATTTTGTCATATATTAGAGTAGCTACACCCACTTTTTTATTATTCCCATATGCCTGGAAAATTGTTTTCCATCCTTTTACTCTAAGTAGGTTGCAGTCTTTAGCGATAAGGTGTGTTTCTTGAAGGCACCAGATGGAAGGGTCCATTTATCTGATCCAACCTGCTATCCTGTGACTTTTTATAGGAGAGTTGAGACCATTGATATTCAAAGTTATAACTGTGAGGTTTGCTTTAAGCCCTGCCATGTTGGAGAGAATATGGGGGTTGGTATCTGAGATGCTATTGTTATCTCTTTGTTGTTACCTTGCTTGTTCTCTGTTCCTTTCCTGAGGTCAGTTGCCTGTTTAATCTGCATGGGATATCTCACGTAGTATCTTTTGAATGTTTAGCTTTGTGTTCAAGTAATTGTAGATCTGGTTGATTTCATGGAATATTTTCATTTCTCCATCTATTATGATGGATAAACTTGTTGGGTACAGTAGTCTCAGTTGTAATCCATACATCTTTAGGCCTAAAATTATTTTATTCCACCCACTTCTGGCTTTTAAAGTTTCTAAGGAGAAGTCTGAGGTGAGTCTGATGGGTTTGCTTTTGTAGGTGATGAGTTTCCTTTCTCTTGCTGCTCTAAGTACTCTCTCTCTACCTTCAAAGTTTGGCATTGTAATTAAGATATGTCTTGGAGAGTTCCTCCTTTGATCCAATTTGTTTGAGGTCCTGCATATCTCTTTTAAATGTTCAGGATTATTTCTTGCCAGGTATGGAAAGTTTTCTTGAATAATATTGTTGAAAATATTTTCTAAGCCCCTAGCCTGCTTTTCTTCGCCTTCTGGGATCCCCATGATCCTGAAATTAGGTCTTTTTATGGTATCCCACATTTCCCTCGAGTCCTGTTCACTTGCTCTTTTGAATTTTGTCAAGTTTTTGATTTCTCCCATATTCTCCTCTGTTTTGTCTTCCATGTCTGAGGTTCTGTTTTCCCAGTGATTGATTCTGTTGGTGAGAGATTCTAGAGATGTTCTTATTATTTCAATATGGTTTTTGTTTTCTGAAACTTCTTTTTGGGTTGCTTCTATCATCCTGTTGAGATGTTTTTTATTTCAAGGTTTGATTTAATAACGTCTTCCTGACACTCATTCTTATATTTGGACATGTCATCGCTTAATTTGGATAGCTGTTTTTTGATACCTTCAGCTTGCTGGTTTGCCTTTAGTTCCATTATTTCTCTTCTGAAGTCCATTTTGTTCTCCTCTATTATATTAAGGCTACTGGCAAAGCTTGTGAGCTGACTTTGCACTTTTTCAAGATGCTTGTCCTTCTTTTCTTGCATGACGAACATGAAGTTCTCCTTAGGATCTATACCAGTATGATTGGGGCTTAGTGCCTTGTCTTCCTGGGCCTGCCTGTGTTCTCTCTTTAGTGTATCGTTGTTGTTTGGTGTGGTTTCCTCAGCTGGTGAAATATTCTTGCATTGAGGTCTGCCCATTTTGATTCCACTGGGGTTGAATAGTGGGATGACTTGGAGATGTCAGCGGGGGTCTGCAGGAACAGGGGTTGGCAGCCACAGGGGGGAGGAGCCATGCTGGTTGGCGGGCATGAGGGGGTGGAGCCGCTGGGGTCCTCAGTACGGGGTGGGGCCACGGGCGTCAGAAGAGCTAAGGGGGTCAGTGGGCATGGGGGGCAGAGCTGTGGGGTTCAGCAGGCATGGGGGTGGAGCCACTGGTTTCTGTGGGCATGGGTGGTGAAGCCGTGGGTGTCTACAGGTGCAGGGGGGTGGACTCGCAGTTGTCCTGGGGTTTGGGAGGCAGAGCCGCAGAAGTCCACAGGCATGGGGACGGAGCCACAGGTGGGCAGTGGGTGGGTCGGTGGGCTGGTGGGAGGGCGGAGTTCAGCAGGCTCAGACCACTGGAGCAGTGTCTGCGGGCTGGGCTTTACCACTCACTGTGCCTCCAGTGAGTGCTGATCCTCGATGGCAGCTTTCAGTCAGGAGGATCTGTTGCCAGTAAGTGTCTTCAGTTATTTGGAGTTAGGAGCGAGGCCGCAGCTTGTGTCCACATCCTGGATCACCGCTGAAAACCCTAACCCTTGTTCACCGGAATGTGGCAGGCTACTAGTTGGCCATCTTGAATCAGAAGTCACTTTATTTTAAAACTTATCCACTCCCAAAACCCCATGTCTAAACACCATTGCACTGCATGCACAAGGTTCAGCATATGTTACGGGAGTGGGGAGAGTAAGAACATTTGTTGTATATCAAATGTCCTTGAGGTCGCTGTTATTTTTATCTGATGATTGACTGGCCCACATCAGTATTTCATTTGATAATAAACAAGAAAACTATGATAATGGCAATTTGGAAAATGTTAAAAGCCAGGGATGGTATTTTTGCTAATTAGGTTGACAATTGGGATAATAAATTACATCAATATAGGATCTGGCCATACCATGGCTGACCCAATGTGCTTAAATATTGGCACTGGGTCTGGAGAGGTTGCTTAGTAGTTAAAGGTGTTTGCTTGCAAAGCCTAACAGCCTCGGATTTGATTTTTCAGTGTTGATGTAAAGACAGATACACAAAGTGATGCATGTGTCTGGAGTTTGTTTTGGCAAGAAGCCCTGGTATGTCCATACTCTACATTCTCCTCTCTCTCTCTCTCTCTCTCTCTCTCTCTTTCTCTTTTTTCTCTCTCTATTCCTCCTTCCCTTCTCCCCTCCCTCCCTCCCTGCAAATAAATAAGTGAAAAATATATATTTTTTAAAAAGTGGTACTGATGTGAAGAATATTGAAGGTAAATTTCAGAAGATGTTAAGAGAAGTCTGTTCCCAAAAAGTCCTTAACTATACCCTGATTCTTTCTCTTTTCTCTTTGGCTCTAAAATGGAAGAGAACAGGCCTGCTTCAACACTGTGTTCACAAAACATGAACAAAAAGGGAGATGACCATGCTGCTCCTTCATCTTTGCTTGGACGTGTGTCCACAGTGACTTGCATTGTCATAAACAGCATGTTTTAAGTAGCAACACTTGCCATAAACAAGTGAATTTGGGAGTGCAGGTATCTGCATGGTTGATACACTCTGCATCCTTTGTTAGACAGTGTCTTGGTCTCCTAGCAACATTGTAGGGAAATCCATCAGGGGTATGAAATTAGACACCCATGTAGGCGGAATACCTGTAGAGTGTTCAGTTTTATGAAAAGCTTTCACTAAAAATTATATATATTATGCAAAATGCTACAGTAACATAAGGTTAAAGTAGAAATTGTTCAACTCCCACATGAGCAATGCAAGGTTCCAACTGTACCCAGTAGCCAAGCATCTAACTGGATACAAAAAGGAAAACTAAAAACAGAACTCAGAAAGACACTGTATGGAAGGACAGATAGGTTAATCACTCATGGAAAAATTTCATTCTCATAAAATAAATTTAGATTCTCTTGTTTCTGGAAAATTTCTCACAGCTTTGGGGATGGAATAAAACAAATCATTTTGTCCTGTGAACAAACAAACAGCTTGGAAATAAAAAATTTAAGGACAAAAACTAGGAAGCTCATCTCATTGCAAATATTGGAGGCCACTACAAATTAAATCCTAGTCTGTGTGGACCAATTCTTTGTTGCTTGTTTTTCACAGATTAGTTAGGGTCATCTGTGTGCCCATCTCTTCAAAGCAACCCAACAAATGAAAGACCTAGAGAAACAAGTCCCAGGATCTGTGTGTGACTAATCTGTCTTCTTCTCAAGTGACTCTTGAGAAATGCTGTGTTTTATGGAGTGTTCTTTATGGTGTCTGCCTGTCCTTCATCCAATGGCCATATGAGAATTTGAATTAGCAGAGAGCTCAAAACATTTCTTTCAGTCTCATTTGATGGCAAAAGTGTGAAGTCCATGCTTTATTGAACTCTTGGATCGAGGATGGGAATGGAAAGTGACTAATAAAAGCCAGAAAAAGAAAAGATTTTTCCAGGGTACTACAGATCTGTCTTCTTTAATCAGGATCAGCTCTCTGATAAAAGTTCTGCTTACACATCCCAAAGAATAAAAATCCAAGCTAATTTTGTCAAAGCTATAATCACAAGCTTCTTAGTCTTGCCAGGGAAGGGAAGAGACAGCCCAAGGAAGGAAGCCATTTACAGATGCATCATGCTCTTGAGCTGTAGAATAATTATCCTTAAAAATCCATTATTGAAAGTCCTTAGTATCTAACTTCATGTAGGTTTCTAGAATAAAATACCTTTGACTGAATGTCTTATAAACAATAAAAATTATATCTTATAGTTCTGTGGGATGGGAAGTCCAATATCAGGAATGTGAGGATATCAGCAGACATGAAGTCTAGTGAGTCCCTTTCTAGTTCAAGGGTAGTGCCTTCCCACGGTGTCCTCACAAAGAAGGAGCAATGGAGCTCTCTGGAACCTATTTTATAAAAACTCTCTACCATCTTGGCCTAATTAATGACCCACTTTCCAATTTCACATATTTCAGTATGTGAGTTTTGGGGATACATAAACTGACAGAGAGATCTTATAGCTAGCTGGTGTATTCCATACTTGTTTCTTTTGCCCAGGATTGAGTGCCCTTTATATTTACTTTTAGGGTCATTTTGCTTTGGCTGCTAGAACCTGGGCATGTGAATCCCAGATTAAATCCCTTTAGGCCTCTGTGATGGAGGGAAGAGACTCTAGGAGCATATATAACGGGAGTGGATTGTGATGCAGGGCCAGGCCACTAAGAAGAATTCCTGAAAAAGTGTCTTCACTTCTGTTTCAACTCTTTATAATGATATGAACTTTCTTTGCATCCTTCTCATATCTTTTATAATCTTACACCTCCTAAAATATTCTTCTGCTTAAATTAATCTGAGTCAGCTTCTGTTTTTGAGCAATCCCTTTACTACGGGTAGGAAGCTGGATCACGAATCATGGGGGAGAAAGGCTAAATCAGGTATAATAACAAGAAGACTTAGCTTCTAAAGAAAAGATCAGCAAAGATAAGTTTTCCTAATTTGGACCCTGGAGTTCAGGGTGAACAAGGATTGTCATAGAATGAGAATATTTGGTAATTGCTCAAACATTAACCAATATCTAAGCAGTTGGAATACATCCATGTGATACTAACAGACCTAGGGAAGATGTGCCTTCAGGACTTGCTTGTTCTAGTCTAAAAGAACTTCCAATAAGTTAATGCATCACTCATTGGCTTCTCTATCTGTCATTGCTGGAGACCTGAGAAGACCCCACACTATTTGCTAGTCATGAATGGAGTGATGGTTATGTACAATAAACAGGAATTAAACAAATAGGTATACATACCTTTGATCCTCATTCACATTTTGTTTTTGTGAGTTCAGTTACTGAATAAAATGCATTCATAAGTCCCAAATCAGTGTCTGTTGCTCTCAGAATCACCGGTGGACAAGCACAAAGCTGTGGAAAGTTGGAATCACCGGATGCACAAGTTTTCAGTTGAAGCTGCACCAAGGAGAGGTGGTCCTGCTTAAGCTGTCGTGCAGAGAAGAGCAGGTGGTGGAGACAGAGGAGGTAGTGAAATGCAAGAAGTTTGGGCTCTGGGGCCTATTGGACCAAGTTTGAATCCCAGATGTAGCTCTAATTAGTGGCACAGCCTTTTCCCCTTAGAACAGTGCTGCATTAATTGTTAATTCAGCAATTAAAGCAAAGTACAGTGAATAAAAAGAGTGTGCGCTAATCAAACAATAAGATAATCGATATAGGGTGTTACATTAGGAATCTATAATAAAGCATAATTGATTCAGAAGGTCAGGAAGATAACCATGAATAAATTCACATTAAGCTAATGACCTAACTATGATAAGAATTATGGTGGCAAAGTTATGGAAAAGAAGCTCTAGACAACAGTGCAGAGAGAGCATAGTGTGAGTAGATCAGAGCATCGTGGAAGAAAAGGTTAAAAACAAAAGCTGGATGGGCAAAAGGACATTAGCTTTGGATATTTGTTAGGAAACATTAGCTCTAGTCTAAAGACAATTGGGAACTATTGAGGGACTGTATGTGTAATCAAAGCCTGACCAAGTGTTACTGGTTCTTACTATTCCTGTTTGTCAATACCAACTTAGATGTTTAAGATAGGCAGGAAAAAGAGAAACCTAGACTCTGAATTTAGTGCCAAGTTGGTATCAAAATTATATCTTGGAAAGCTCTATGTTGCTGACTTATGTTGGGTGGGAGTCCTTTCTGAGAAGCAAATGCAAAGATCTCTAAGTCTCTCATGAATCAAATTATAAGCAAGATCTCCGTTATTTAAAGCAATATTTTAAAAATAAAAGAGAAAATCAATTAAGAACTCTATCTTTTCCTGCTATTTTTTAAGGTGGAGACAATTGTCTTATGTTCAGAATTTAACAAGATTCTATTAAAAAATTCGTCCAAGTTTTCTTCTAAAATTATTTATCTTATCCAGGATGTGCCTGTTATTTTTGCTCCACAAGTTGGAACTCTAGTATACATTTCCATGCTTTAAATAAGTTTGTAATGAAGAAAAATTTAGAGCTAAAAAATTCCCATTGTTCTTCATAAATAGTTTGATAAGACCCACCAAAATAAAGGCTTCCAACATGTTGATCACTCTACATCATTCTCTGGTGAGCTACGCAATTCATTTTCTTTCTGCATTGAGGGGAAACCATCATAGATTGGTTTCTTTGGTCTTGTTTTCTCTGAATTTCAGTTAAATAGAATCCATAATGTGTGGTCTTTTATGCCTATTCATTTCAGGTCTTTGAGGCTCTATTGATCAATTTTTAGTCAACATTTTAATCTAATTGTTTTGAATAATTTATATTTGTATGTCTGCAAGTTTACCATTGTTTTATATATAATTAAAAATGTGTTTAAATACTATTTAGGATAGTTTTCACCCAGACATTATTTTAATTTCTAAAATTTGATTTTGAGTCTTTTTATTTGCAATTCCTTACTTGCTATTTCCATTTTCAATGTCATTAATCATCAGAGAAATGCAAGTCAATACAACAATGAGATTCCACAATACTCCAGTGAGAATGACAATCATTTAAAAAATCTACCAGCAACAGATGCTGTAAATGTTGTGGGGGACAATGGACCTTCGTTCACTGCTGGTGGGAATGCAAACTTGTACAACCACTTTGGAAAGCAGTGTGGAGGCTCCTAAACAGGATGGATGTAGAGCTGCCAGCAGACCCAGTTATCCCTCTATTTGGGCATCTACCCACATGTTTCCATGCCAAAGCACATAGTTATGTGTTCAACCATGTTTATAGCAGCTCAATTCTTAATAGCAAAGAATTGGAATCAAACCAAATGTCCATCACTGGATGAATGGATATCAAAATCGTGGTACATTAACACTATGGAATTTTATGCAGCCGAAAGTAAAAATGACATAACAAAATTGAAAGAAAAATGGATGGACTTGGAGCAGATCATTCTTAGTGACCTCACACAAGAGCAGAGAGCTAAGCGCTGCTTATTCTCCCTCATACGTGGTTCCTAACTAGGCTAAGCCTGAACATTAATAATGTCTGTCAGTGAACATAGAGACTCTAAAAGGGAATGGAATGAGTTGGGGAGGGGAAGGAATAGGGATTCATACAATAAAGTAAACTAATCATTGAAACCAAAAATCCCTAGCTTTCATACAGTAAGCTCCTGATGAAGCTGTGGGCACCACCTGGTACAATAAGCCCATAAGCCCACCCCTGACAACACAGATCTAGCGAGGTATTCTAATTCCCAAACTGCCATCAGCTGAGGATCGATCACTGAGAACACATTCATTTGTTTGTGGGATCAAACCATAACAGTCAACACCTGGCCCCCACAAACTAATAATCATAAATGCAATAAAAGCTCAACTCCTAAATCTCCACAGCTTTCAACTGAGCCATAATAACAAAAATAAACCCGTAATGGCACAGAACATTCACACTGCAAAACATGAGGCATGGCAAAAACAGATTGAACCAATACAAGATTTTAAACAATCAGGGAAACCTCAATTTCTAACTTCAAGATCAGTGCTCCTGCATTTGAACAAGTCTCTTGGAGATTCAATTCCGCCCCTCCAGCTCGGCTACTCACAGTCCAGGAAAACTTCATCCAGTGTTGGCAGCTTACCTTGGCACCCATCCATAGTCCTGGCATCTTATTGGGTCTCCATTGCAACCCACAGTTCATCCTCATGGCTCCATCGGGCTACCATGCAGGCAATCTAGAACACCTGCTTCACATTGCCGATGGACATTTTTCAAAAACAAAACTGTGTTGCAATCCAATGACCCTCTCATTCTAACCAATCTCTAGTCCACAGAACCAGGTGGGCTACCAATTTGTTAATCCAGGAAGGAACAAAGCATTCAGACCTCTTAATTCAAAGAGTCTGAATTCTTCCTGTTGTTCCAATGCAGACCAGCTGGCCCAATCTCAATGGTTTTAATCTCTCAAACACTTCCAGTGAACCTGCAACAGTTTTGGCCCAAAGATCTTTATTTCTGTGTCATCTCCATCTGCTCACACCAGTCCATCTTTACCTAAAACAGCCCTGCACAGGTTTCTAGGATATAGGCAGGCAGAACACAGCAAGCCTCTCACACAAACTGCTTCTGGCACTGTCCTGACAAAGTTCTTTCTCATCCTTGTAAGCCAAACCTCACTGTTCATAGTTCTTACTTCATTCAGGTCTTCCAATTCTGACCAGAATGGTCCATGAAGCTGTTCTCACAGCACTGCAAAGCATCTCTTAGGACGAGGTTTCCAATCCATCCACATTCCTCCGCAGATCACTTCCAAAAACCCAAAGCCACAGAATCAGGGTTCTAGCAGCAACAGACCACACTCCTGGTACCAAACTGTTGCAGTCTGTGTTCTAGTTGCTGTGCAGAAAGAACCAAAACAAAAGCGGCTTGTGGAGGAATAGGTTTATTTGTCATATGGACTCAAGAGGAGACTCCATCCTGGCAGGGTAAATGATGGCATGAGCATATGGGTGGACATCACCTCCGCCACAGCACTGCAAATAATGGCAGGAAGGTGTGTCAAATACTGGCAAGAGGAAGCTGGCTTATAACCCCATAAACCCGCCCCTGACAACACAGATCTAGCGAGGTTCTAATTCCCAAACTGCCATCAGCTGAGGATCAATCACTGAGAACACATTCGTTTGTGGGAGACACCTGGATCAAACCATAATCCTGCCTGATGGATATGAATGACTCAACACTTGAGCAAAAATAAATCTTTTCTCATTTAAGTTGCTTTTGTCAGGTACTTAATCACAACAATGAAAAATTAACCAAAGCCTGAAGAGTTATGTCTTATCGTATATAGTAAACACAAAGAGTCAAAAAGAACTGAATGAAGATACTGAACAAGACAGTTTTACTATTTAATATTCTTCCTCACAAATTCTCTCTTGATTTCTCCCAAACTTTGATGAATCGCCATCTCTTCAATTCTGTGAGGCTACTAGGCCCTGTTTCCCTTGCCCCTTGTTCCATAGGCTGCCTCCTGGGACCAAGGCCATAAAGTCACAGGACATATTTGGTCCTATTCCCTTCTCTCCTAGAACAGTCTGGGCAAACGTTAAAAAATCAGAACACTCATGTTACATAAAAGTTGTGAATTATTTTTAGTTGTTTGTATCAAGAATTCAATTCTCCAAATGATGAATTCTCAGAAATATACAATTATGCTTTCATTTTTGTTTCCCTACATAATATCCCTTACTACTTCTCTTTTGATTTTTACATTATTTAAATTACTGCCTGGTGTCACTACCCTTCTTCCTAAAGAATTTCTTTAAATATTTTTAAAATATTATATTTATTTATTTGTAAGCAGAGAAATACAGAGAGAGATAGAGAGATGAGAGAGAGAGAGAGAGAGAGAGAGAGAGAGAGAGAGAGAGAGAGAGAGAGAGAGAGAGAGAGAATGGGATGCCAGGGCCTCTAGCCACTGCAAACAAACTCCAGATGCATACACCACTTTGCACATCTGGCTTACTTGGGTATTGGGAAATTGAACCTGGATCCTTAAGGTTCTGGAAGCAACTGCCTTAACCACTGAGCAATCTCTCCAGCCCTCTTTAAATGTTTTTTAAAATACATATTCTAACAATGAATTCTTTAATTTTTATAAATATTAAAATATTTCTATTTTATGTATGAAAAGTTTTTCTGAATAATCTTAGATGACAGTTTTTACTTTCAGTTCTCATTAAGATTACCATGTATATGATGGGCTGTTTTACTCTTACAACTTTTTAAAATTTTTCTCTTTATTTTTGATTTTGAATATGTTTACTATTATGTGTCTTCATGAATTTCTGAAGTACTTGCTCTCTCTTTTGGGTAGATTTTGTTTCTGATCTGACTCCTCTTCACTTGAGAGAGAGCAACCAGGGGCAGCTTGTAGTCTGCGATCTCACAGGACAGTCACTGGGACTGCCTATTAAAACTCAAAGATAATGCAAATAAACATCATGGAAACATGACACCATCAAGGGAACAACATAACCATCCATTAACAAACTCCAAAGAAATGGAAATCTATGAATTCCCTCATATGGAAAATTTAACTGGTTTATGGAAGGTAGAAAATGAAAAGAGACATACATAGTAACTCAAGGAAATCAAGAAACATTTATTCCCCTACTTCGCATCTTAGTAGACAGAAGAACTGAAAGGAAATAAAGTGCCAAGTTCTAGATCAAAATATGCATACAGATATAGTATATTTTGGGTGTTTTGTTTGTTTATTTGTTTGTTTACAAGTAGTTGGTGACTTGCTAATACTCATATCAGGTAGTGACATGACCAGGAATATAATTTAATCTTCTGACTGACTAAAGTTCTTTCTCATTTTATAAACTACTAAGTTAATTTGTAGTATTGAAAATGACAAGTGGCATTTGAATAGTCGTTCAAAGAGGGCTAGGTTGTATGTGATTTATCCCAGGTGGTACAAAGGGATGCTCCTGACCTCAGAGCAAGCAGAAGTCAATGATGGCATGTTGTGGGGAAGATGGTCTGAGGCCTTGTACTCTCGAGATTGAGTGCTTCCCTCTGTACCAGGCTGGCATTGAACAGAACTCTCAGACAATCATGGAATCCTTCTGCCTCAAAGGATCTTATTTTATATTCCTAGAGCTGCTCACTAAGAGACTCAGAATTGCAAAAGCTTGCCATCCGTGCTGTTACTCAGGTCTTGGAGCTTCAGGGGCAATCTCATGGCTTCTATTCCCTCTCCCACACTGCTTTGAATTACCCAGAGGGCTAGTAAGAAGCTTGAAGCCTTTGCAACTCTTCCATCCTCTGCTCAGCTAGCTGTTCAGTGTAGATTTTTAATAATAAGATGCTATTCTTGTTTCTGTCCAAATAGAAAATATCACACATGGATATGTTCATAAACTAATGCAACTTTACACACAATGCTAAATTTATACACAATTTCCCAAATGTCAAAAGACAGTGATTTTTCATATAATGAGTCATTTCATTTCTTTGTAATATCATAAATCACACTGTGTTCAGAATTTTCATCCTGAATGCATTACTGTAAAGGTAGATGTTTTATATAACGTTCTACCATGAGTGAAAACGTATTGATGTCACTATTTTCCAAAACATACTTTACTCCATTTCCTGAATTAGAGCATGTGAGTACTGCTTATTTTTCAATTGAGACTGAATTATCTCACACTGGGTCTTTTTTTGTCTATACTTAACAAAAGCACAGGACTTGACTCACATCTGATATAGTACTTGAATTTATTTCTTCCCTTATCAAAATATAATCATAGTTCTTTTCTGTTTGAGTATAGAAAGATCTCCTCTTTATTCTAAAATCTATTAAGATACAAAAATAAAAATTTTCAAATCACCTGAAGTGTAAACACAATTAACATATTAAAATGTTTCTAGATACACAGTTATTTTCAATATCTTTTTTTTTTTTTTTTTTTTTTTTTGGTTTTTCGAGGTAGGGTCTCGCTCTAGTCTAGGCTGACCTGGAATTCAGTATGTTGTCTCAGGGTGGCCTTGAACTCATGGTAATCCTCCTACCTCTGCCTCCCAAGTGCTGGGATTAAAGGCATGCGCCACCACACCTGACAATATCTTTTTAGAACATCTTTTTATTCATGGTTACATTTCCATACCGATAAATATAGATATACCCTATAGTGTTTTCCTTGAATTAAAAAAATGCTATGTTGTTTATCTTTTCTACCACAAATATAGAGATTTAATAATATCCCACCTTTCAAGACAATATCATTGGGTAATGCAAAGTTTAATTGACCGATTTTATTTTTACATTCGCTATTTGGCGTATTTCCTTAGAAACATATCTTTATGAATTATGTAGAGTTTAAAGTGCTATATGTGTTAATAAATTGCATCAGTATGTGATAATACACACAAGCAAAAACGACACTAACAGTTTAATATAGCAAGCCACATAGGCATACACCAATTTTTAATAATCTCCACAAACGGTTTCATTTTTTATTTTTTTGACTACAGGAACTATTATTATTTTTATTATTTTAAAATATTTCATTTATTTATTTGAGAGGGAAACAAGCAGACACAGAGAAAGAATGGGCATGCCCACCTTGTGCCTAGGACTTTGCATGGGTCCTGGGGAATCAAACTTGGGTCCTTCTGCTCTGCAGCAAACGCCCTACCTGCTGAGCCATCTCTTCAGCCCCAGGAACTATTATTGACAATGCTTTTTGAGTGATTTTATCTCGTCTTTGTCATTTGACCAAAGAAGACAAAAAGCTAGAGGAATCTTTCTCTTGTATTTCAAACTTTTACTCAAAAATTGAAGTTGTTTATCTGAAACTGGCAAGACTTATCTATGTCTTTGTTCCTTTAATTCACCTTTCCTTCTTTATACTTCTTCCCAGCAGTGTTCTTATACTAAGATAAGGACCTATAATTTACAGTAGGATCTTTTCAAAATTAATGAATAGAAGTTAGTAGTGCCAGTGTTTTAATGTCCTTTTTATAGAATTGCAAAATTTTGGAGTGGACTCTCTCAATCAGATTTCTCTCAGGAAACTTACTATCAGTAAATCAATTTATTGCTCCATTATTTCAGAAGCATAGATATTGTATTTCCCTATGATGAGTTCTATATTATCTCCAGTCAGTATTTTCATACATGTACCAATGTTGATTTGTGATATTTATAGGAGTAAAATTCCTGGATAATACAACATATGAATATTAACTATATTCTGGAAGACTTTTCTTCATAATAACCCTTTTAAGCAATGTTTTCCCAAAAACATGGGTTTTAACAACTAAATAATCTTCCATTTCAGGAAAGAAGTAATAAGAATTTATTTTGTTATTTCTCTTATTTTTGGACCATATATTATTTCACAATTTTATATGTTAAAATTTATTGATGCTATCCTTCTATATATGAACTTTTGTCTTATGTTTTGTCTACTTTTAGAACTATCTCCTCAGCAACATGTAGAAGTAGTTGACAGAATCATAAATGTATAGTGCCATGATGAATCACTTCAAATTATTTTCAGAAAACAAGTTCCAATGACAGGCCCCATCATAAAGCTTTCCCACATGTGTTTGTTAACATAGTGTTTATGAAGCATCTCTGATTTTCCGGGTATTGTTCAGATCCTTGGAGATTTACCCAAGAGTAAGTCTTCAGGAGTGGCTTTGTGAGTAAGGGTAACTAAGCTTGAGATAATCTCAGATGTGAACCGGCCTCATCCTGTCCCAATTTGGAGCTCTACAGCACAAGTTATAACACAGTATTACAAATTGCAGCACAAATTAAATTAAACATAATTACAATTCCAACACAGCACAGAATTACAGAGTGGAGTGCAGAAAGCAATAATTCTAGACTGGGTTGTCTTTCTGTACTTCTCATTGGCTGGGCTGGAGAGGGAGAAAAATGTAGGCAAAGTGGTCTTCAGTGTGCCAAAACTAGTTCTGGGTTAGAGTCAGCAGGCTTGTGGCTGCCATCACTCACACTGGAAGAGGAGGAGGGAAGCATCTGCTCTTAGGAATCCAGATGACATAGTATTGTTCTAAGAGTCAAAAATTATTAAAGGCTCAAACCATTTCATTATTAATTGTCTTATCCTGAACAAGTGTTTCCAGATTACTTGGGTCTTATTTAAAGGATTGAAAAATGTGTATACAAGTAGCAAAACAGAAAGGAGTTTTAAAGCACAGAGTAGATATACTATGAGGAATGAGTCAACCATCTCAGTGCTTACCACTGATGGTCGAGGAACAGGAGAGTTGGTTGCCAGAGGTGGGGCATGAGTGGTTTTTGGTTTGGCTGTATGTCTCAGACTTCTTGGTTTGGAATTGCAAAGCTTGGGTTATAGAACCCTTTGTTCACTGCACGTGTTCCTTCCCATGAAGCATGAAGAATCTGCATCATATGCATAGCCTATCATACACACCCAGCATGCAGAAATGAAGGATGGTAAATAAGGGCTTTCCCTGAAAAGTTTATTTTAAGGACATAATTTGCCTTATT
>PVHP010030311.1:0-20029 GCA_004024765.1 Zapus hudsonius
TCTCTCTCTCTCTCTCTCTCTCTCTCTCTCTCTCTCTCTCTCTCTCTCTCTCTCTCTCTGCTTATAAATAAAAATACTTATGATAAAAAGTTATGTGAAGACTTAGACATTATCTACAGACAGGTAGATAAAATTCAGAACTTGGCATGTAGCTCAGTGTAAAGAAGCTAGCTGGCATGTAGAAAGGTTCTCTGTTCAAAGTCTAGCACCCCAGCCTCAAGATAAATAAATAAATATACCTTCAGCCTCCACCTCAGAACTACTGAAAAAAGGAAGAAACCAGGAGTGAGACTTAGCCATAAAGAGATAAGTAGACATGCAAAGAATTCAATGACAGTCATAGGAAACACTGTGTTTTCCTCATCTTATGGAATTCCTCTTCATATGGAATTTGCAACATTGCAAATGTATTCTCTGAGTTCCTGGCTATGAGTTCTCTTGGGCTTCATAATGTAAGTAAAATTAAACACAGTTCTTCAACTTATAACACAAATGAGATGGCACCTCTCCATCCCTCTGAGTTCCTCTCATACCCCTGACTCTCCTCCTGAACGCATAGGTCTTAATTTTTTTTTCTTCAATGTTCCTTCCAAGGAACCTTTGAACATTTCTGCTTCAACTTCTAACACTACCAGACTCTCAGAAGCCTGTCTCCTTTGTATTGTTACTATGGAGGAATAAGAGGTATTCCAGGGGCTGGTCTATGAAGCTAATATCTTACTGTAAGTAGAAGCGAGGAGGTAGACAAGTTTCCCAAAAAGAAACTACAGGTCAATTTATTAGCAGTCCCTGGACTCCATCTATTGGAAGAAAGAGAGTTATTTCTCCACTTCCATGCTTTCTGCCATGGCAAAGAAATCAACCCTCTTGGCGTTATCCTCACTCCCTTTTCAAAACATTCCCAGGGAAATGCGTACCTGGATGGCTTGGCTGTGTTCATCTCCTGCCTTTCTCTTCTAACAACACTTACCCATGCAGGAATTTTGGGTTTCCTCTGAATTGAAGAGAAAAAGAGAGGATATTCAGGGGATTCAGGAAGTTATGTTAGGTAAAACCTGAAGCATTCCTTCCTAGGAGGGCATGGAGAAAGGAAATTCCAGAGATTGGGAGGTCAACAGGTCTGGGAAAGAGTTGCAAGACCTCACCCTACGGTGCTATAAGGGGGCAATGACTGCTTGGTGATGAGAGTTTCTCCAACGGAGCTGCCTGAAAGTGGTGCAGTGTGTTCCAGAGATACAGCTTCCATGAGTGTTCAACTATGCTGAGGTGATGAAGCTGCCTTGAGTTGAAGCAGCTCGGGCAGGTTGTCATCCAGGTTGAGATGAGACTATTTATGGAATAACCGCCTTTCACTGTAAGTCATCCATTGGTCCTGTAAGCAACCCCTCACCCTGCTCTGTAACTAACCCCAGTAAACACATTGGTTCACCAAACCTGGTTTGATTGTAATCATCCTTTGGTCTGTCATGTATGCCTTACCTGGGGAGCTGGCGTGTGTTCAAATCACCCCAGGGAAAGTTTTCCCATGACACCCTCTCCCTACCCTAGGATCTCTGTCTAGACAGTAAGTCAGCCTTGCCAGGTCAGGGCAATGTTTCTTAACCTGGGTCATTTTCTGCTTGCCTCTGCTTCATGCTTTGGGTGACTTCTCACTTTAATTACATGTATCATTTTCCTCTGATCTCTAAGTCTACCACGTGTGTATCTCCTTTACTCTCTGAATTCTGGGCCTTCTACCTGTGTAATTCCTCTAAACACGGGGTAGCCATGACTAGAGCTGTCTTTCCTGCATTGAGAAACATCTCTCTCCTTTTCTTAAACCATCACCACTTACTCTTAACTTTCTTCCATGGGGAGGTTCAGGGCGGATGCTGTGCTTTCCACAGGAATGGGTGTTTCTTCCACATCTCCCTACATAAGCTCCTGGGTCCTGTCTTCCATGTTCTTGTGGCTCTGATACAGCCTCTTCTCAGACCTCCATTTCTCTTAAATGAACCTCAGGGACTATTCTGTCTTTTCCACAAAAGTGTGAGTTTTTATCTCCCATGTGCTTAGGCTTCAGCTTTTTGTAGACTGCAATTTCCTTTAAATAAACCCCTCAATTTAATATTTCTCCCTAAAACATCTCAATAATTCCTAATTTATCAGTCTTGAGTCCATTTTTATCAATTCTTTGTTAATAGGAAAAGTACCCAAAATCCCGCATCAAGCCAACACCACAGAGAGTCCACTAGTCCCAAAGACAGAAGGCCAGCAATAAAGCATCCACATTCATTTATCAGAAGGGCGACTGCAGGGAAAGAATGAAGGGCTATAGCAGTTGCTTCAACAGACAAAATTTCCAGTGAGGGCAGATGGATTCCTCCAGCAATACAACCAGTATATATGCTTATGATAGAGAATAGAAGCAAGGTAGCATTTTTTTAGAGGCAGTCAGCCAGGGACAGAGGCCCAAGAAAAACATGGATGGCAACCTGAGCTGGTCAGATTAGAAAATGGCTATTCAGAGTCACTTTCTGGTTCTTGACCTGGAAAGCCTTTCATGGCCTTCCGCCCAGCCTGTTTCCACCCCTCCCAGGATGATGGACCCCTTCTAAGTGTGAGAGACGAGGGTAGGCAGATAAGATTCAGGGAAGGCAGACAGTCAGGGGACATCCCACTACATCTTACATCACCACTTTACCACACTGATCTCACCTCACTCATCCCTGCCAAGTGCACAGCCTGTCCAGATGTGAGCAGCTCCCTCTAAGCCCAGGCTGATTAGGTTGTTTGAGACCTCTGGCTCAGGTGAATGCCCACTTGTGGAGCGCAAATTCTAATTTAAATCCACTCAGTAACCTGGGTTCCTTTTGCTCTGACTCTTGGGCTATACAAGCCATGCTTGGCAGGGTCTCCATAGGGGTAAGGTTGGTTCCCCCCTCTTCCCCTCTGGCAGCTTTTGCTGGCAGAATTTGTCTTTATCAAGGATCTAGTTTTTTGTTTGTTTGTTTACTTTTACCTTTTAACCTGTTTTTGAAAATATATGCCTATTTTTTTTTCTGATTTCCTGGGTCACATTTTCTTTCCTCTTGCCCCCCTCTCCTTCTCCCACATTCCTCTGAAATGTTTGAATAAAGTGTGGTGTTTTATACAAATCATTCTCAGAGTTGCCAATTCTTTGGTTAATTGGAAGACAAGAATTCAGGGCTCAGGGTTTTGAGAACTCTTTACTCGACCCCCTCTACTCAGTTTCATAAGCCTGCACATCTTTTCGGAGTGCCCACCAACCTAGTAAGATATCGTCTTTGTACATAAACCTAACAAGGAAACACATCCCAAATTAAGTATCTCTTAATTTACATGTCCAAGGTGACAGTGTAGCAAAAACAAGGCTGACTGAACCTGCTCAGAACCCCTTTCAGTTACTCAGCTTGGGAACTTTCCCTTTCTCTTCTTACTTATATTCTTTCTTAAAATAAAGCTCTGGCAATTTCACCCTTCATGTCTATGTTTTTTTTTTTTCATTTTTTTGCTAAACATGGATAAGTATTTGGGTTGGAGTTCAAATATAAAAAGTCAAGAATCTCCTGTCACTTACGTGACTTAAGAAGAATGAGGAATCCACACAGCAAGTCAGCAGCGACAAGGTATAAGACAGCACAAGGAACAGTGCAATGTCAGAGAAAGTAACAGGAACTAAAAGATTTATTATTAGTATACCCAAACCTAGAGCAATGCTTCTCTGATCATCTCCCTTGTAAACCACTACATATAAGGAATTATATTGCCTATTTTGGTGTTTTTGGCCTCCCTGAGGTTAGAAGTTTGAAAAAATAAAAAATTACGTAGAAACACAAGAAGTATTTTCTGGAATTTTCATTTGAAGTCCATCAGGCAGGGGACATAAAAGGGGAGAAAATATACCTCCTTGAATTGCGCAGTGGTTCCATGGAAATGGCAAACACTGATTCCCTTCAGTTCCACCGATATTTCAAGGTTCCTACAGCTCTGTCCAGCTCCCCAGTACTTCCTTAGGAGAACAGCAGATTCACAGCTCTCTCTTATCATATCCTCAGAGCTCACTTCCACAGCTTGCCACATTGCCTTTTTGAAGAACTATTTTCTAATGGGCAGTTAGAACAAGGGCAGTCTGTCTAATTCCGTCATCATAATGACCAACTAACCAGAATAGTGTTGCTGACTGTGGTGAGTAACATGACAAATAGAGTTCAGTTATGCAAAATTGGCATATCTCAGTGTTTGGCTGTGATGTCTACACACACACACACACACACACACACACACACACTCACACACACACACACACACACACGCACACACACACACACACACACTCACACAGAAACTTCTCTGAGCCAGACCACTTTGTGGACACAGCCCATATGGCCTTGCTCATGCTGGTGCCTCTAATGATGAATGTCTATTATTTTTGACAGCCCATCATAATAAGGACTTGCTTTCTCCACATTCTTGAACACCTCCCCACACTAACATTGAACTGAAAGGTGAGATTTTGAAAATATGCATGAAGCAACCACAATCGCGCATCAATTTGGTCAGAAAAGGTCCCTTGCACAATAAACATAGCTCTATAAATTGTGATTTTGGAGAATATTTTAGCAAAAAGAAATATAGAACACCTGTTGTCCAGATTCGGGACAAAAGCCAGCAGTGAGTGTTTGAAATGCTGCTTTTACCTGTTTCAAACAACGACTGAATCTCACCATCTGGACAAGGTTGAATTTTCTGTAACTTCAGCCAAATTATCAGAATAGCTTTTTATCTCCTTCCTCCTTCAAGAAATGGTCTGCTTGGGGAAACTAAAAAAGTGCATTTCACAGCAGAAGTCTGTCTCCTAATGTAGAAAGTCTCCAACGATGCTAAAAGTATTAGGCTTACTCACCATATAATCATTTCTAGTGTGCTGCTATATGAGAATTGGGGATTAAGCCAACAGAGCGTGTTTGTTTGGCATTGCGATAATTGCTTAGTGCAAAGCAATATTAAATTATTCCTCAAAATGGAACATTGCACTTTCCTATTGGTCAACTAAACAAACATGCAGTGAGTGTTTTAGTAAGTCAAGCAATAGAATACATTAGGGAAAAACAACATGTATTCTTGGCTCATAAACTTTGTGCAGGATAAGGAAGGACAATAAAATTTAATTGTGCTTAGGCCATTCTTTTTTCACCAGTTGTAGGAATTTTCATATCAGAATTATTGCATATGATGAAAATAGTAACCAAATCAGAATAGTATTGACATAGAATATATTTTGATGAGGTACACTGTAGAGATGAAAACACCCACCAAGTTCAAGTGTAATATCTCCATGTATATGAAGGCTGCACATATCCGTGTGTCTACTTTCTATACTTACCAAGATTAAAGAAAATATGTTGATCAAACCCAAAATTCCCTTTCCTGCTGGTCTCTGCTTAACACATCCTACCTATTGGATATATATTCTACTGTTCTAATTTCTTATACTATAAAATTTCATGTGAAGGAATTCTCTAACTTCTTTTAAAATTAATGTTTTAAATTACTACTGTTTTAAGCATTACTTCATTACATGAAAACACAACAGCTTATCAAGATTTTTCTAGTTGAAAGACATTCAGGGACCAGTTTTTGTCTGTTTAAAAAAACCTACTTTAAGTTGAAGTGTTTTGTGGACGCAAGCTTGCAGTTCTCAGTTGCTTCATCACAGTATAGATGCATATTTAACTTTATAAGAAATTGCTAAAATATTTCCAAGTTATAACTTTTACAAAATAACATGATTTCATAATTATTTCTGAAGAATAGTTTGACTGAATACAGAATACTAACAAGATAGTTGTCTAGTAAGTTTGGTTGTTTGTGTTTGGGTTTTTTGAGTGTTTGTATGGGGCTCAAGCTGCCTCAGACTCATGGGCCTCCTCCTCTCAGTATCACAGGTGCTGGGATGATAGGCCTGTGTTGATATAGCCATTTCTCCATTATTTTAAATATGATTTTCTGCCCTCCTCTCTCTCTCTTTCTCTCTCGTTCTCTCTCTCTTCCTCTTCTTTCTCCTCTTCCTCCTCCTCCTCCTCCTTCTTCTCCTGTGTGTCCAATTGCATGAACATTTCATTGCTTGATAGTACATTTAGTTTTCCAGTTTTATTTCTTCCCCTGTGCTTAGCTTCCCATGGTTTTTGCATGTGTTTGTAAGTGTGCTATCTTTCTTTTTGCAATTATACTTTACGTTCTATGAAATGGTTATTTTGGATACATTATTTCTCAGTTAAAGAATTTTGTTTGGTTCTTGGCTATAGTTTATATTTCCCAATCAGTAGATTCCATATTGCCCCTAAACATTAATAGCTTTCTTATGTATCCCCAAGCCTGTTGATCACTACTGAGAAACTTAACTTACTAATTCCTTCACTTCTCTATCCTTTGTACTAAATTTATTGCTTCATTTTCTAGCCACACTTGTCATTTCCTATATGTTGATTGCATGGTGAACTTGTGAAAACCGCATTGATAATTCTAAATAGTGTTTTATTTTGGCAAGAAATTAATTTTAGTTAGATCACCTCAGCATTTTTATAACTTACGTATTTGTGCATGTGCCTGTGTGTATGTGCACCTGTACATGCCAGAGTCTCTTGCCAAATGAATACCAGGTACATGCACCATGTTGCATCATGCTGTATATACGTACTGGGGAATTGAATTTGAGCCAGGTGGCCTTGCATACTAGCACCTTTCAACTGTTGAGCCATCTTATCATCTCGTTTTAAAGCTTTCTGAAAGCTGTTGTGTTTGCCAATCTGAAGGAAATTTAATTCGAAGGTTGTGCTATCCTCTCTGCACTGGCAATTAGCCAGAGTTACCCAGAGAAATAGGGCCAATAGTAAATATATGGGACATATTTATTATTGTAGAGACTTAAAAATCCAATAATCTCCTCTGGGAATGCTAGCCAGCATCAGAGAAACTGAGAGCTAAGTGTAAATCCAGATTAATTAAAGAAGACAGATATCCTGGCTCCATTACGGAGGTGTGGACTGGAAGGGGAGAAACCTTGTGCCTGTAGGGGTTTGCTCTAGTCTGATTCATGCCAACTGATTGTGCGATTTGACACTTTTGCTGAGGTCACCAATTAAAACATGACATCCATCTAAGAGTACAGTTAAAGAAATGCCTACAAATAGTTTTGAATAGAAGTTGAATCTATGCTGGCACAAGCAAGTTGACAGCTAAGACCAGCCTCTCATGACCTTAGTATCTCTATAAAATGCACTAGTGTTTAATGATGTTACCATGATTCTTGAGACTTTTACATCTCCTTGAAATATGTGACAACGCAAATCTATTAAGTTCAGAATCCACAGTTCTCAGCTGGCCTCAAAGAGTGTCACGACTTGAAGGTACAGTTTGAATTTGGCTCTGCCCTGGAAACTTCAGTCACATCACCGGCCTGACCTTGGGATGGGAGGTCATCTGATCTCTTGTTTGAAGTTTCCCTTCCTGTGCATCATCCAGAGGAAGCTTCTAGGAAACGGCAAAAAGCTTCGATTTCTCACTCCACATGTCACTGTTCCATCAGATATTATATTCCTGATGCAGGATTTGGGGCTTCAGGAAGACCCCCAAATTTGTGGACTCCAAGTTTGAGTCCTGTCTTACCTTTAATAAAAGATTAATAAAGGCAATCTTGAGAAGGATAAATTATCAATTATTAAGTTTATTTAAATCGAAATAAATTATGGGGTTTGTTCAAGAAAGAAACCACAAATTGTAGGGTTTATTTAAGAGAAAAACACAAATTATGGGGTATATTTAAGAGAAATTAGGATCTAGAAAGGAAGGCTAGAGCAGAGTTCTAACCTTGAGGGAAGTAGGAAACATACAGTCAAGTGGAAAACTGCAAAGTTTATAAGGTTCATGTAAGAAATCAGGGTTTTAGGGAAAGACTGTAATAGAGCCGTAAGCACTTGGAGGTGAGTCAAACTGAAGCTTCCAAGGAAAGATTAAAGCCAAAAGCAAGTAGAAGGAGAACTTAGATACATACTTAGGGAAACTTAAAAGGAACACACATGGCATGTGTTGAGTTCTAGCTGTTGTGGGCGGTTAGTTTGGTTACAGAGATGTATGCATGACAGTTTGAGCATGTGAATCTAAGCAAAGGAGTTAAAACACAAGAATGTAAGAGTTCTAGCCAAAGACATTGTACAATGGGTCCCGGGCAGGTGCAGATAAACCTGCAGTAAATCTCAAGAGGGGATGGCAGGAAACACTCTCATTCATTCCTTTCTTATCTTGTTTGAGACCTTCCTGGGTTTAAGGTTCTCAAGCAACTACTCTGCTTCAGTAATTTTTTTTTATTTTCAGTAATATTTGCTTACAGTGCTTATCAGTCAACAGGTTTACTTAAACAGAACTATAGAAATTTCTTCTCATTCTGGTCACAAGGTTGCATTTTGTTCCTTTGGCATTATTCTCTGCTGTATGCTTCTTCCATTCCCCTTTGGAGTGTCTCCTCAGTCACCTGATTTTCTTTGTCAATTATGTTATATAGCCACAATATGCATTTTTAACTCTTGTTATTCCTTCCATTCTTATGGTGATTTTATAACTTTCCAATCTTTTATACCAACATAATTTAGGGAGAGAGAGACAGTATGTTTTAATTTCTTCAACTAGGACAATTTTGGTAAAACCCAGAACTGTGAAATCATAGTGGAACAGGTCTGGTCTGGCCCAGCTAGGTTCAAGGACTCTCTCTCTGCCTAAACCTCACTTCTGAATAAATATAATAATTTAAAAATTACCATTCTCAGCTTGGTTTATCCAATTATTTATCTAAAAGCAAAGATGAGCTCAGGTTATGGGAATATGTTTGAACACCCTAAAATCTAAAAAAAAAAAAAATTCATTCTGACTTTCCAACAAAAGTAATCTGACCTGCAAAGCATTAATTCATGATCATTGTCCGAGTTTTCATGAAAGATAGGCAAATATTGGCCAAGAAATCACTTAATGTAGTCTTTTCTAAAGTTTCAAATAAATATTGATTTTAGCTGAACTCCTGTTGATCCTATACCACGTAGATACACAATGCACTAATTCATGCAAATAGTAATTTTCTTAACCAATATTTTTGAAGCCTACTCTATGATGGATAGTTGATGGGTAAGAAAGTTAATGGTTTCTGTCACTACACAACTTATAGTCTAAAGGGAAAATAAGTGTATATATACATATATATGTATATATATAAGATTTCAATACGAATTATTCACAAAAGGCTCATATATTGAAGGCTTGGGCCCAGTGCAATGTTCAATGCTGGGGCCCTGAGAGGTGATTTCATCATGAGGGTTAGAATCTTACAAGTCAGACCTGCAATGACTATTCAGAAATATTTTAGCAGTTGGATCAGAAGCCCAAGTTCAGAGAACAGAGATTCTGCCTAGAGATTAGATGTTTTTGTTATAGTATAAAATATTGCATTTCTTGATTGCTCATTTTTGCTACAGTAGGAAAGCAATCCTAGGAGAACAAAACACAACGGAACATGGTTTAAGCCACCAATGACTTCCCCAGGGATTTAGTCATCTGGGATTGGTGATGTAGATCAACATTTAGGTAGACATACTCTAAGCGTCTGAGAAAGTAGACATTTTAGGATTTCAAAGGTCTTCTTGAGAGCATCCTAAATCTAGAAATGTTGGAAAGTGATTAAGTTTATAATAGCTTACCTAGAAATTTACATGAGGTTATACTTAGAAAAGCAGTCTATCCTGCTCTACCCTGCTAAATCTCACCATCAATTGGAGTGAACCCTACAAGGCAGCAGGTTATAAATATGTAATAGAGAAGTGTCCTCTCATTTGGGGGGGAAATCTGTAATAAAGTAAGAGCTACTGAACCAGTAAATTCTGGAAGCTGAAATTATAGCCATTCAAATTATATGTTGGGCTGGAGACCAAGCTGAGTTAGCAGCATGCTTTCCTGGAATCAACATGCCCCCACACTCAATTGCTGGCACCTGAAAGGAAAATTTAAGAAAAGGTATGAGAGATGCTGTCTGTCATGAATAGAGTGTTGTATCAACTTTAATGTCAGTACTATAGTCAGTATTAAGTTACTTTTCTTTTAATTTTTCTATCAATCTTTTTCTTTCAGTCTGCCTACTAGAACTGAGGAGGTCTGCCAGTATCTCATTTCAAAGTCTCATGATAGCTAGTAGAATACAAAAAATAAGACTTTCTCAATGCACAATTTTTTTTTCTCCAGCAGGAGAACTTGTGATTCCAAGGAAAATGTCTGCAAGCACTTTATTTGGGACAGTATCATCTCAATAGTTCTGATTAACTAATTTTTGTTTTCAATTTAATATGCTACCAACTACTCTAACTGATGCACATGAAAGAGACAGTAAGGCACACTCTGTTCTCAGAGACAATGAGTTTTAAATGTGAATTTTCAGGGTCCTTCTATGGAGAAATTGTGCTATATACATATTGCTAAAAATGTGTTACACACGTACAAAGTCCTGCCTTTAAAACAGTACCCAAGCAGTGAAAAACTTCAAGTTTTGCAGGGATTTATTATAAAAATCAACCATGTAAAGAAGAAAGAAGTATAACGAACAATTGTTTCCCATCACCCAGGTTCCTTGGTTCATAATTAACTATGCTGTATCCACCCTGTTCACCTCCACTCTCTCTGAATTATTTTGAAGCAATCTCAGGTATATCATTTCACTAGTAAACATTAAGCAAGTATCTCTGAAATGTATAACAATGTGATTATTTCATCTGAAATACAAATAATTCCTTACTGTCATAAAACACGTAGTCCATAACAGTGTTTTTCAGTTTGTTTTCTGGGATACAAAACAAAGAACATATTAGAACTGTCAAAATATTACTTAATATCTTTTGTGAAAAAATATTTTTAATTATTTGGAGAGAGAGAGAGAGAGAAAGAGAGAGAGAGAGAGAGAGAGAGAGAGAGAGAGAGAGAGAGAGAGAGAGAGAGAACATGCCAGGGCTTCTAGCTGCTGCAAAAGAGCTCCAGGTGCATGCACCACTTTGCGCATCTGGCTTTACATGAATACTGGGGAATCAAACCCAGGTTGTTGGGCTTTGCAAGCAAACACCTTAACCACTGAGCAATCTTTCCAGCCCAGCCCCCACTTGATTTCTTTTAATCTGTAGTTTTACATACTATCTGTACTTAACATTTATCTTTGTGATTGTTGATTTCAGGTTGCTTGCCCAATGACAGTTTCCAGCTTTTTGTTTCCACAGATTTTGTTTAATGAATTTCTATCACTGTATAAAAACTTTTAAAAAGTGAAAATTAAAAATAAATAAATAAATAAAAGTGAAAATAATTTAAATATCCAACAATGAGAACAAGAGTAAACTGTACTATTCCCAAAATAGAAAAAAAATAGGGTCATTTGGATAGGTATTTTAGAATATTCCATTTAATTACAAAATAAACAAAAACCAAAAATAATCACTGAAACATGAAAACAATTCACTTATACATTGAATTGGTGGCAAAAGATCACAAAGAAAAAAATATTCAAATTGATATTGAGACAAGGTAATTTGTTTATTATTGATATCATTTAGTGGAGTATGGAAGTTCTGGAAAAATGGACATAAGAGTTTTAGCAATTAAAATTTCACAGTGGTATGAATATTGTTTTTATATATTTAATTATGTATTTTCACAAACAGGGACATTAGATAGAAAATACAAGATAGATAGATGATAGACATACAGACAGACAGATAGATAGATAGATAGATAGATAGATAGATAGATAGATAGATAGATAATAGACAAATAATTGTGTATATGGGCAGGCCAGGGCCTCTTGCCACAGGAAACAAATTCCAGACACGTGCTCCAATTTATGCATCTGGTTTTATGTGAGTTTTGGAGAATTGAACCCAAACCATCAGGTTTTGCAAGTGTCTTTAACCACTAAGCAATCTCCCCAACTCTGAATATTGTATTTGAAGACTGGTTTATCTAGGGTTGGAGAAGACAAATGATAAATTATTTTTGTAGCATTGAAAGTAGGTTTTGGATTGTGTATGTGTGTGTAGTATGCAGGGCATGAGTACTGGTGTTCATGTGCATATGGGCACATGTTCGTGCACGAGTGGCGGGAGGTTAATGTCAGGTAGCTTCCTCAATTGCTCTCCATGGTACTGAATCAAAACTTCTCACAATAATCCAGAGATCACCAATCTGTGATATAACTAGCCAGCTTGCCCTGGGAACTGTTGTCTCTACCCCCAGAACACTGAGTTTATTAATGGGCTGAGGCAATGACCCAGCATTTGTGTGGGCTCTTTGGATCCAAATTCTAGTCCTCACACTGGAGAAGCAAATGTTTTATTCACTGATCCATCCCTTGGAAGCAATTTTTGTATAAAAGAATGGAGATAAATTGTAGTAAGATGGATATGGTTAAACAAATATCTTGACAAATTAGAAATATAGCTATCAATTCATGATACATTTCATTAGATTATTGATAGATAAGATATACAGATAGATTGATAGATGATAGCTATATTAGGGATACTTCATTAGATAGATAAATGATAGGTATAAATAGATGACAGATACATGATATATAGGTTGATGACAGATGGATAACATGAACATAATAAAAATGAACACACCTATTGTTCAGATTTTAAATGGCAAGTACAATTACACACACAGCAATTTTATAAGAGAAATGGCAGATTTTTAGTCTGGATCAAGATATGTACAAAGCCAATTAGAAATATCTTGTCATATCAGAAGATTAAAAAGGCATTAAAAATTACTGACAGCCATACAAAAGACCATATGGATGGGTTTCAATGGGTCAGATAGAACTATCTGAATTTAAGAAAGAAAACAAGATACTAAGTACAACAGATATACTTAAATCTATCAGTTCATGATGACATCACGGAAAAAGCCTTCCACATTGGTCAGATTTTAAAGATCCAGAGGAAAAGATTATTGCTGGGAAAAAAATAGACAATACAGGAGAAAACAAGACATTTTTCTTGCTTTTCCCCTAGAAAGTATGCCTGAGGGTAATCAAAATTTCATGAGAATAAGTGTCTGTTATAAAAGTAATCCAACTAAAAGAAAAAGAAATAATGATACTATTAAAGTACACTAATTTCATAGAAACTGGAGGTTTAATGAATCAGGGAAATAAACACTTTGTAGCAGCTAATATTACTAAGAGAATAATCTCGCAGAATGTGCCCCCTGATGGAGACTCACAGTGTCACAAGGATTTAGTCTTGCTTAGAGAGGAGGAAGGAAGATAGAGAAAGTAAGAGAAGAAAAATTTAACCACTTATAATAATTTTACTGCAATATTCCCAGCATGTCAAGCTTTTAAAAAAAATTATTACATAGACTCATACATATCCATGAAAGAAATGACAATGTCAGGCACATTGCTGGACTTCAAAACAAAGTGAATATATTTACCGAAGGTACACACTTCAGGTTCCTAAAGCTGTTGAAACTGCATTCTGAAAGCCCTAATTGATAGAAAATTGTTCTTTAATGAATATTGAACATGTATCGTTATTAATCTGAAGAAGACAAAAATGGGCATTATATTTCACAACATCTTTTTCTAAAAGTAATTGCATCACTACTGTAAGAGAAAGATGCTATTAGCCACGACTGTGACTCACTATTAAATTCAGTTTGCAACCTTCTCCCAAAGGAATCATAATAGGCAGTATTTATAAAGGATTTTTTTTTATCAGGTTAAGGAATGGAAGGCAGCATGGGCTACATAACCCCATGCAGAGAAGAATGACTGTGCTGGCAAGATGACATACTCTGTCCATAGGAGAAGAAAAAAAACTGGTGTCATCTATCTCTTTGCAAAAGCTGTCCTGCTGAGCAGTAGCTTTGAAATGATGACTCTCTTTGTCCACCCTGTGGGATTCATATGGCTCAGGTACACACTACATAGTCTGTGACATTGATTATTTTGTGATGATGTTACAAACTATAGCTTGGGTATTTTTCTAAGATGTTATCTAGAGCATAAACACAAATAATCAGTCTCTCTCTCTTATCTACTTGTGACAGCCCATATATTTAAAATCAACTTTTTTGAGTTTAAAGCTAAAGAAAATATAATGCCATTTGTATGAAATTTATGCACACTAAAGAAAGAATTATGCTAAGTGGAAAATCTCATTGGATTTTAAAAATGTATTTTAATACATTTAATACATGTAGTCGTCTAATCATGGTTGACTAATATTCATTTGCATGTTATGTTACCTTACTATTAATTCAAAAACTAATAAAGGACAAAATATGCCACTATCTGCATCGTCGGAAAAGTCTTATCACCTACCTAAACATTCACTTTTTTATCTGGAGAGCGAGGGATAGTTGAAAAGAACAAGGTCCAAATTACCTTTGATTGTAGTGGGTTCAGAGAATCTGATAACTTTATAGCATTCTACAACTAAGAGTTCAAGCAATGCCTCTCTGTTCAATGTGTCTCATGGATTGCTTATATGTGCATTAAAATTGGGACTCAAAGTGTTACAGCATGTTATTCTAGAATCAAATGCCACACCTACTATTGTTTGTGGTTCAGGGGAGAAAAACAGATACCTGGGACAACTAATACTTGAATAGATAAACTAGGTAATTTTCAGGTTCAAATTTAAAAGATGCTACCATAGAGTAAATATCAAATTACCCTCTGGGAAATGAGAAAATATTCATGTGGGTGGTGACTGTTTCATCAATGATGACCAAAGTCTGATGTTCTTTCTACACTTCCTGAATTACATGCCATTGTCCCCTGAGAGTTGGTACCCTGTCTTACTGACTTATTTCCCAAGGCAGCCTCCCAGTGGGAGGTAAAGCATGTTGGCCTCACACACCACACCGGAGAGCTGAATAATTCTGAATCATAGACTTATGTTGATAAAACATGACAAAATGCACGTTAATAAAAAATTTTCAAAATTCTTTCAAAAATTCTCTTCAATAATATGGAGCCAGTTCTCAAAATTTCAGAAACCTTTAAACTTGGTAGAATACCTCATTGGACAGTTTGGGTAATAAATCACTTTGATGATCAGCATGGATTTACTTGTTGATTATGGCCAATTTTATTTACTCAAACAATGATTAAATCCATTCTCATTTGGTTCTTTATAGAACAAGAAAAATAAAACTCTAGCCATGGTATTGATGAAAATCTTTTCAACAATTAGGGTAACACTGAATTTAAAATGGTATATATGGAGGTAGGAAACAATTTTAATGCCACATAAAATCAATCAGATTTGCTTTATAACATATCCTAATTTCTAAACAAATCTCCTGTTCCCCTAATTTATTGGAACCTGAAATGTCTGTTTTGTGCTTAATAAAACATACTTTTTCAAACAAATAAAAACTTAAATTCAACATAAGATTTTATTGGTTTTATATGCTTTTTCTATGTTCTTTCTTCTCTTCCAAAGATTCTTTACTAAAAAATTAAACAAAACAAAGCCAAAAAACAGGTTAAAAATAGAAAATGTGTTCACAGCCCAATAACCAAAGAGAATTGTTGCTTTAAAAAAAAAAGAGCATTCCAAAATACTTGACAAGCAGGGATATTCAAACAGACAATGAATACTTTGAAAATTTTTGAAGTGTTTGAGTCATTTTTCCCAATTACCACCACCATATGATGCTCAGCTCTTCACAGTGTGAGATAAGATTGAAAGTTCTTCCTTATTGCAGGGGGCCAGGAGAGATCATATGGCAATGAAAGCTGTAATTGAGTAGGAGCAGTTGCAGCCAGACTCCCCTAAGGTGACTGTGAGCAGACAGTAACTGCACATGTCCACACTGGGAGGAGCAGAGCACCAGGGCATCAGACCAGTGTTTATGGCCCACTGGTTACATGACTCAACACTTCCTCTGTTCTGAAATTCCTCTGAACATTGAAAACAATTTTCTTTCAGTACTTCTTCTATCTTCCTTTATTAGAAAAAAAAATTCTCTTGTAAACTTTGGGCTAGGAAGTACACAATGACCCTTCAAGGGAGTTCCTATAACTACCATACACATTTCCAGAGGGCAAGAAAACCCAGGAAATTTCAGTCAGAAATACTTACGAATTTCACAGAACCTTTGTGAGAGATGTGGTGATTAGAATGAATGACTTTAAAAGGGTAAAATTCAATGAAAGGAACCATTATTTCTATTACTGATTGTCACTGGGAATGAAGATTGATAACCCTGCCACATTTTGATTTCAGAGTTTGAGCTGAAGATTCAGGCAGGCGGAGATCAAAACGAGAGCTTCATTTTTCAAAGAGCTATTAGGGATCTTTGCAGTAACTGTTGATTCCTCTGAGACTGTAGTCAAGCTTCCTCTCAACCACAGGAAGTACTCTCCTATTCCCCATCCGTCCCATGAATGCAGAGGAGATTCTTAAGATGTTGATGAAAAAAATATTCATGAATTCACATGGAAATAATTCTGTATAGTTATATATTTTGTGATGTGAAATTATCTTTCTAAGATACAAAAAGAATATATAAATGAGTGAAATGACTACTTGGGGACACTCCATACATCCAATGTGGTTTTCTGCTTCTTTGATAATAAGTCTGAGGAACAAATGCTCTGTGTTTTAGTGATTACCTTTAGTATATAATATCATATAATAGAAGTGTCCATATACTGAGGCCAATGTGAGCTCTTTAAGTATTATCCAGATAACCAAAATGAAGGTCATATTTTTCATGGTAAAGCATTAAAATCAAAGTCACCAAAAATGCCCTTTAAAATGATTATTTGGGAGACTTTAATCATAGGGAAAGTTGGAATTGAGATGAAAAAAAACCCTGATAATGAAATTCCTGATGTTTACATTGAAGCAGATTGTACAACCAATATCAGAAGTATCATAGGCTGGATACATTGTCTTTCAGGTTTTCTGATAAGTAGAACTGATTATGATGCTTTAGACACACATGAATGTCTGTCCTGATAGTAAACTCAAAATGTAAAGATGCTATGCTTTCTCTTAAATATTTGTGCCAGTTTTATCTCTCCTTGAGAGTTCTGCTCCCAAATCCAGATACATTATCAATTACATACCTTCTGCCCTTGAGGCATATTAGATGCCTCCATGTGAACAGATCACAAATAGAGCTCTTCATTGTATTCTATGTCCTCCCGACTTTCTAACTACTTTTCCCCCAACAAATCAGTTCTCACTTTCTCACACAGTAGAGTTAATAAACTCTAGCCTGATGATTCTTTGGGATTAATTCTTTTATGATCCATACTTTATTAACAAATCTGGTCCTTCCTAGTTCTAAACATTCTGATAATGTTCATGCCTTATAGCTAACACTAACATCCTCTGGAAATCCATTCATCTGTCTATTGTCCAATTGGTTTATTGCTTTAGACACCAAGCAGTCTCCTGAATTCTGGGAGACCTTCCATTCATTCATTCTATTCTCCTTCCTACAGTCAGGGTAATTCTAACATACTTCATGCCTAGTCACTATTCTGCTTAAAGCTCTCTGAATGCTTAATTCTTCATTTCCATCAAAGTATTAGCTTCCCAGGGCTTCTGTAACAAGTTAACACATAATTATTAGCTTAGAACAGCAGAAATATATATTTTCATATTTCCAGATATTAAACAACTAAAAGGAAGATAATTTATTTGCACATATATCCTGTTCAATTTTCCCTACTGGCAACAAATAAATTTTCATATTTAAAATTAAATAGATGCTTTACACAATAAATAAATTTTAAGTATATAAAAGTTTAGAATTTAAAAAAATAGTTTTTTCCAAAACAATATGGAATCAATTTGCCATTGTGGTTCAACAACCCTCCTCAAAAAGGACTTTGGTTTATCCTGTGAGAAAACATAGATGCTCTAGTCCCTCATAAATTTGCCTCTCAAGGTTAACAGGATACCATCCTGTTTATAACACATAAATATGTTTAAAAGGTATATAATACCATGATATCAATTTCATGTACATTTTTTCTTTCGCTTTATTTTATTTCAATCTTTGTCTTCTTAAAATGAAAATTCCTTATCACCTCAGTTAGTCCTAATACAATTGGCCTTAGAAGTACTTATTTCTTTAAATAAACATGAGTCCCATATATTAGGTTACTAAAGCATAGAACCACTCATATATATGATAATAAGCACATACCCTTTCACCTAACCTGGGCCCAGTATTGTATATTTTGTTTCTATGGGAAAGAAACCATAGTCTCTATTCTCAAAAAAATTTTTCAATGTTCCAAAAGAGCTGTAATTTCAGAATAAATGATTTCTTAATATTGATTTTGATTTTCTTACCTTAAATTATTTGGAGAGACCAAAATTTTGTATACTTATAGGCTACCAATAAATATTATTAGAAAACAAAGTAATAGATATCATTTAATTATTATAATAATACATTCTTATTAATTAACTATAAACATTTAAGTAAATGTGCAGCTACACTTTATGACCCTGTGATCAAACATCTGATCAAAAGTAACTGATGATAAGAATTGTTGTTTTAATAAAAAAAAAAAAAAAGAAAAAGGAACAGGAACGGGTTCACTGGTCTTGTGGTGCCAGGACCGGAGAGCAGAGAGCGCTCATGCTGTCGGCCCCAAGGGCACGGACTGGGATGGGAAGAGGCGCCGATCCCAGAATGTGGGGCCAGCTGCTGTCCTGGGCCAGGTGTGCTGCTGGCTGGCAGTGGTGGAGGCGGTGGCCATGGTGGCGACATGGAAGGGACCTCGGAGAGGGAGGGAGCTGGCATGCTCCCAGAGGCAGCAGTGTCTGCAGCAGTGGGGGACCCAAAACCTGGCACCCATGGAGGCATGTCCGTGGGCCTGAGAGCCCGCAGAAGTGCCACAGCTCTGTGTGTGTTCTGCTCTGGAAGCATGGCTTCCTAGGGGAAACATGGTTCCCCATGTGTTACAGCGCAGTAACGGGCAAAGACCTGGGGGAAAAGCATCTATGGCAAATAATCCCATGATAAGAAATCCCAATTTCCCTTTATTGTAGCAGCATCATGGGTTAAATAGAAATTGAGGAGGAGGGAGGGAAAGAAATGGACAATGGAGATTAGCAGCAATCAGCAACCTGTGAATACCTGCTTTGCATGTGGACGTGAGCTTAGGCACATATCCGATGGTGGGTGTAGAACTGCCACCTTTTAGGCACAGCTTGGGTGTGAACCTAGGTCTATGTGACATGCTTTTTTTGGGGGGGTTGGGAATCTCAGAGTTGAGGGTGGAGATAGGGAAATGCCTATTGGGGTTAGCCACTGGGGTTTCTGACCTCATTCAACACCCTCTTAACCCTTTGTCCTCTGTGCCCTCCTTAAGCAATACCAACAAAGAATGCTTTTATTTTTCTCTATAGTCTATAGAGGAAAGACAGTGAAAATCATGTGAGCAGCACCTGGACTTCACCTCTAACAGAGCAAGTGGAACTCCACAGCATGGGAGTGTGCCAAATACTGGCTCAGGAAAGCTGGCTTTAGCATCCATAAGCCTGCCCTCAACAATACACCTTTTCCAGCAAGGTTCCAATTCCCAAATTGTTACTAGCTGGGAACCAAGCATTCAGAACACATGAGTTTATAAGGGACACCAGATTCAAATCATAACATTGAACCCCTGCCCCCCCATAAACTCATGACCACTCATGACTTAAAATATAATCCATTCAATGCAATTTTAAAAGTCCCTATTAATTTTTTCTTTTTTTTTTCTTTTGGTTTTTTGAGGTAGGGTCTCACTCTGGACCAGGCTGACCTGGAATTCACTATGTAGTCTCAGGGTGGCCTTGAACTCATGGTGATCCTCCTGTCTCTGCCTCCCGTGTGCTGGGATTAAAGGTGTGAACCACCATGCCTGGCCTAGTCCCCATTAATTTTTAACAATAACAAAACTCTTCAAACATCTCTAAGC